>JAFEMH010006452.1:0-123119 GCA_022495995.1 Adenophora triphylla var. japonica
CACACACAAAATGATTTTCAGCTTGGAAGACTGCGTTTTACGAGCGCGTCGGAGTGCACACTAACGTCCTTCCGGCCCAGCGTAACGCGACCTCCCGAACCTAAATCTCTGATCTCGGGCTTTTTCAAAAGTTTTGGCCCTTCAAAATTAAAATGGCCCGTGGCGACTCCGTTTTCGTTGATTTTTTCAAACACAAAAAATGGGAAAATTTTCGAATGGCACATTCATCACGGTGGCGACTCAGCTGGGGACTAAAGCTTTTTTAAAAAATGGTATTTGGTATATTGGTGGAAACCACTAAATTTCCCATTATCGCCTCCTAACACAGTCGGGGATAAATTGTGGTTTAACAATCCCAACGTACCGAGCTATCACCGGATTTTCAAAAAGAAAAAGCTTTTGAGGAGTCAAGCTTCCGTCTTAGGCTTTGAAAATCATTTTTTGCGTGTGTGTTGATTTTTTGCACAGTTTTCATGTTGTTTTGGCCGCCTCGGAGAAAGTCAAAATTTTATTTGTCGAATAATGTCCCCTAGCTTGTCGGAATTTTCGTGCTTATGTGCTCATAAAAAAAAAATCAAAAAAAAAGGATTTTCAAAAAAAAAAAAAAGAAAATTTCAAAAAAAAATCATGCATCATATTTTTTAAGACACAAAAAAAAATCTCTATTTTACTCGGAAAAAGAATATAGGCCTGCTTGCACACTACGCGCACGTGTACCGTCTGCTTTGCACACTACGTCCTTAACACAGGGAAATCCTTGCTTCGCGGTCCGTTTGGTCTTATTACGCCTCTCCGGATAGGCACGGGACTTTGAACCCGGAAACATCCCGTAGGAGCCTCGTGTCGACCATGCGACTTGTCCGTGACACACTTTGTCAGAGACCCGGTTGGTTTTAGTCGCAGTGCAGTGTCATGCCACTGTCCAGGTGTATAGACGCTTTCCTTCCGAAGCCTTTGTCGGCATGCGGAAGCTCAATATCTTTCGGGTCCACTAATCGGTCGAAGTTACACATAGGTTTTCCGCCGCGAGACTTTGACCCAAGATGATTGACCGAGGCGCCTTGACTTCGGCTTACGGCGGCACAAATTATACAGCGGACTCCCGGCCCATTGTGACAGCAAGCTCATCGAGGATTAATGATTATTCCATTGCCTATTACGGCTTAGCCGACTGACAAGTCAAGATCGGTGTGGACGACTTATCCCGGTCCAAATCATGCAGGCTTTTCAAGTCGGGCCACTCGGACGATCTTGACTTTTGACGTCGGCTTTATGCGTAATTTTACATCGAATGCTCGTTAAGACTCGATTACCGCGAGACTTTTAGGATCATTTTTCTTTCGGTCGGGTGGGACAGCTTGCCCCTATAGGACCCTCGCCGAAATTTGGCATCCACCTGGGAGAGTGTTCGAAATACGGGTGGAATACGAGGGGCTTATAGACGTGAGTGGAAGGGGCCCGGCGATCCGAGAATGTCGAGTAGTTTGCGAAAAGAGAAGAAGCAATCTTTTTCCAACCGATTAGGTGAGTTAATAAAACATGTTTTTAAGTAAAGCGTGAACAAAATAAGCTTGCATGTTACATGAGCCCAGGCAAGCCCGACACCTACTGCCTCCTTCCATTCCCCAGACATCCCAGAACCTTGCCATTGTCCTTTCCCCGCGGCTCCGCACAAAGCTTGGTTTCGGGCACCGAGTCACCGATTTGATCGAGTTGGGAAGAGTCAGCGCGTCGTCGGCTTCGCCGTTTGTTCGACTCCGGGTTTGAGAATGTGCATCGGCCGGTAATGATGGAGATAACGTCGCTCCGCCTCCGGGACCCCTCGGGACGAGCAACGGTGGAATCGGTTAGCGAGAAGACGAGATGAGGTTACGACGGGAAGCACGGAGTAAATAGCCTTATGGAGGCTATTAAGAGTCACGGTCGGCCGCCGGCCTCGATCCGAGATGGCACCTTCACCGTGGAAGAAGACGAGGATGCCCGGCCCCACTCTCGATCGCCTGGCTACGCACCGGGATGCCGCCACCCACCTCTATGGTGCAGCTACCCAGAACCCATGCTCCTCGATTTTCGGGTCGGCCCGGCTCCCGACCACGAACCCGCGGATCCATGCGGCAGAAGCCCGGCACAAATCGGTGGGGGCCAAAGCCGGTACGGAATGTCTTCTCGTGGTTGGGGCTATCTCGGAATGCCACGGCTAATCGGGATCCCCTCGGTTCGGAAGCCGTCAATCAGGACCCTCGCGGCAACGGCCACGGTTTGGAATGCCGCCAGCTTGGTTACGGGCCACGATCGGGAGCCCCTCCTCGAGCAGTACTAGTTCATTTGCTCCTCACACAAATCCATTCCTCGCTCGAGACTTCTATGGGTTACTGACCTCCATCCGGTGTCATCAGAATCACCGGGACCGCAGTACCCCCGGGTCTACACACCTTCGCCACGGCGGCCATGCAATTCAACAATCCGGGACGGCGGCCCGCACTTTCGAAGCCTACTTACGGGCCCCAGCTCTGGAAATCCAAGTTATCAGGCTACATCGGGGCTGCGCCCGCCTACTTTGCCGGTTGAAAATCAACGGCAAGCCGCGAGGTTCTACCCTTTTGCTCGGGCTCCTACTCATGCTCCCCGGGGTAACTCGGCCCGGGACGGAGTTTTCACTACGTCCCCGGATCGGCCGTTCCCTCACGGTCGCCTCCGGTGGTAGCTCCTCTCTCTAGCTCGGCCAGCTAGCTTGAATGCCATGGTTCCGCCACTGAAGACCCTCATCGGCACAGTTCATGGAGCAAACCTGAGAAATGAAAGCGCGAGATCTCTCCGGCCCCGGCGCAAGAAGTACGCCTTAGGCCCTACTGAGACCGGACTCCATTGTTCCTCTGCCCCACAAATTCGTGATGCCAAATCTGGATCTCTTTGATGGGACCGCATGTCCAAAACCCATTTGGACACGTATACCTTGGCGATGAAAGCGAAGGATGTACCAATCGGCGGTTGGCGACTATTTCGATCTATCACTTGAAGTCCGATTGCCTTAAAGTGGTTCTTAGTTTGAAACACGAAGCCGGGGCTACGTGGGACGGATCACCGATGCTTTCACGAGAAAAATATAAGGCCAACTTGGAATGGGAAACAAATAGGGTTGACTACAAACAGCGGTGCGGCGTCTGATGAGAATGTTGGGGACTTCTGACGGTGGAATGCGAAACTCGGTGAAATGGCCATCCCCTCCTTAGAAGAGGAACAAGCGGACATCTTCCGGTCATGCTTGAAACCACATCACAGAGAGCCTCCCTCAGTCAGCTTCCCATACTCGGACTTACGGGCCATGGTTAACTCTGCGGCTAAGTTCGAAAAGGCCTACAATGGCGGCCAGTGCTTTGCACACTGCCTACGGATATCGGGCTCCTCACACCGAAACACCGCACTTACTCTGCCCGAGGCAAAGAGAACGATTAACTATGCGGGACGGGAATGTAATAACACGACTCCTTTTGCTCCCGGGGAAACCCAGTAGAGCCCGGTGCGGGTCATAAATCTCGAAAACTTTGGAATGCCCTGAATGACATCTTTAGGGGTGGTGAAAGAAGGCTTCTTTGCGGCCTTTGGAAAATTTCCAACCCGAAATCCGAATGCTCCAGTGGATACTACAAAGTATTGTGCCTTTCATCAAGCTCACGGACATCGGCGACCGATTTGCTTCACTCTAAAAAAGGCAATCCGAGGGGCTAATAGAGCAAGGAAAGTTGGAAGGCCCCGAAGAGACCCTAACACGATCAAAAATCATTGCCACGGAACCATAATCGAGGTGAATATGATTGAATGCGGAGAATCTTCACACGCCCAGGAAGATGCGTGAAGGTCCCCAAATACCCGTGGCCAACCTCGTCGAGGATCCTGGTCGGATTCCCCCTCGGCCTCGAGGATGTCGAACGAATCAACCCATCTTGGTCTCATGTCGGAGACTCCTTGCAAGAATACGAGGCCCGCTATTTCTCGGATAAAGGGAAAATCGATGCAGAAAGAGCTGAGTACATTCCGCTCGAACATGAAAGAACCATTTACCAGATGGTTAGAACAATCGAGAAGAATCGAACAAGAAAGCTTAGGCGGGCGCACATGTTGGGGCTTATCGGCGAAGAGGCCGAAGAGCGTGCGGAGCTAGTACTGATACGCAAATTGGCTTTGGGAGAGCCGAATATGATCCAGAGAACAGTGAAGAATCGGAAGAAGAGGATTCCTTCTATATCCTACTGGTGTCAAATACGTGCCACCCCCTCTCACTCTTCCCCCGCAATTTACGGAAGGAGAAAGTGAGTCACAATTGCCACTTAGGGAATGGGAACATATGACAATTTCTGCTGTTGCACGCACCCGTATTCCCACAACGGGTTTTGATCGGCGTTCCCTCTCGGCGAAATCCCGGTAGTATGGGAAGAAGGATTTCGATGACGGCGATGATGATGATGACGAGTGAAGAGTCAAGCGAGGCCCCGATCCGAAAGCAATGCAGGAACGATCATGCGGAAATGAGCCCGTGGGAGCTAGGCCGCGATGGTTGGTTGTCGGCAAGCGGCGGCGAGGAAACTTCGGAAGACGAATATGAGGCCAGAGACATGAAAGCCATGAAATTTCACAGGTGAGTATGTGGAGGTCATAGAATTCAACAACGTTGCCTACCATGCTTTGGGGAAAGGGATTCTCGGACATCGATCCAAGGATAGTTGAAGATTTGCTAGAAAGAGGGAAATCGACTCCCATTCTCCCAAATGAGAGAATAACCACAGCCGATCAAATGCTAAGCAAGGTAACGATCCTTATCGGGGTTACCCAAGAAGAGGTCACCTTTCCCGAATGTATGTCGGCTTTCGGAGAAGTCCTAGGGCGCGTGATGCGGATGCGCCTCCAGACACTGAGTGCTATAATCATCTCCAACTACGAATATTACGAGAAAGGAACCGGAGATATGGTACACTATACCGGGGATGAAATCGAAAAGCCGCCGAGTCAGACAATAGCGACTCTTGTTGCATGATAACAATGAGCAAGGCCGGCCGAGAGTGAATCGGAGGACGCCCTAGCTACGTGGGCCATCGAGGGGCAACAACACAACCCCAAACCCAGCTTTGTGACTTGGGAAGCGGTTATAAGGGCCGCCCGGGGAAGGAGCCGGTGCGGCTCGGCCCCTCAGCTGTCGCTAGACTCAGTCGGGACACCGATGGCCATAGCGAAAAGGGCTCCCCATTGACCACTAGCGGCATTGAAGAAATCCCAGTCCGAGACGGCCCGATGAGGAAGTTAATGCTGTTGACCCGATGCGGGCGAGATCTTCCAAGGAAATCCCGGGCGAGATAAGAAGGCCGCGAGATCAAGCACCAAAGAAGATCGCCGCCCCCATGCTAAGGCAGTGAAACTCCAGGACCACGAAAAAGAGGATCCGTGCTCACCCGATTGGAAGCAAACACGAGGCCAACATTTCCCTCTGGTCTCTACTCACTCGTCCTATCCCCATGGGCGAAAGGTTTGGAAGAAAGCACAGCTCGCACTCTCGTGCCTATTGATGCTACTCCCGATGATGTGGTACGGTGATTGGAAACATCCGCTACGGGAACATAATCACTTTCATGATCTCGACCTCCCTCAATTTGGGGCGATCATAATGAGCCTCTCTTCATCACAAAGTCAATTTGGATGAACGACGCCTCCCTCGGGTCTGGTGGATAATGGGTCGGAATGAACATTCTTAGGCAAAGATCATGAGCTTGCTTGATATCAAGACTACGAGACTTGAAGCCTTCTTCTCTCATGATCAAGCTTACGACTCAACATCCCGGCGGTCCTCGGAGTTGCTACTTTAGACCTCTGGTTTGGACGAGAAATTGATACTGTGGAATTCCGGGTTATCGACATCCCGATTACTTTCAATGCCTGTGGGAAGACCTTGGCTCCATCAAGTCAAAGGGGTCGCCTCGAAGCCTCCACCGAGTGTGTGAAATTCGTCTCGAATGGGGATCGACGACCATTTACGGAGATTTAGTCACTTTAGAGGAGCACAGATACGGGCGGAATACCTATTACGGAAATCAAACATGACGAGGAAGGTCACATGCTAACGGGCTTCACGGTCGAGGCCTCCCGAGGCCCAAGTGTGCAACATAGATCGACTGGTCACTCGGGATAAAATCCCTCCGGTCTTGAAAATGATGAGAAAAATGAGCTATCTACCTGGCCTCGATGCAGGGAAGCACCAACAAGGAACTTCACAAACTCATCGAGGTGAAAGGACGAGAATACTCGCCACGGCACAGGATATGAGGCCTCCCCGGTGGACCTTTGCAAAGGGAAAAAGATTTGAAGGCTGCCCACGGGGAAAGGTCCCGGTCGACAATCCTAGATCTCTCCCCTTCGATCTAATTTGGTGACTACTTTGTAAAGGGTCCCACACAAACCGGGGAACATCACGCAGCCCGCTCCTACGGCGGGGGCTAAAGCTACGGGGATAGCCTCGGCAAGTTCGGAAGGAACCCAAGGCTAACCCGGTCCGTAGAATGTTCCCTGGACCTACCCAAGATACACAGGGCTACCACTACCATGAAGAGTGAGTATACCTTCGGAGCGTGCTCGACACAGTGGAACAGTTCGAAAAGCTCACAACCACTATTCCTCTTTTGCCCGGGAAGATCCGAAACCTGAGATTCGAGTTGACGGATTGCCAAAAGCTAAGGCCACGGAATTTCCCTCGAGATGATTGGGATGGTGCAGTTATGCGGCAATTGTTCGAAGAAGAAGTCCAGTGCCGGACACGATTGATCTCGGCTCGGTCCAAGAGATGATAGCGGCTATTGAGAAAGGAAAACAAAAACGGCACGGTTCCCCCGGAGTCATGAGGCCACCAACAGAGATCTTGGCTAAAGAATTGGGAAACACTCTCGAGCCCGTCCGCGACCAAGGAGAAATGATCACCAAGCTTGGATTGGTCCCCCGTCCCTTTGTGTCAATCTAGGACAAGTACTCCCAATCTCTCTCTGTTAAGATCGAGTCTCTAGGGTCGTCCAGATGGCCTTACGCCGAAGACTACAAGTGCAGCAAGCGCTGTATGCTCCTTTCGTTTTGATGAAATGACGAACCTTTACAGTATCCCTTGATTGCCACTTTAACTAATGATGAATAATAAAAAAATTTTAATAATAATTCATTAGATAAAGAAACGAGACACATTAAACAAAAAAAAAAATCAAACAACAAAAAAAGCGGGTTGTCAGGAAAGAGGAAAATCGAGCCCCAGTGCCAGAAGAGATTTTGACAAGTGTGAATCTGGGAGCTGCGGAAAGAGCCTAAAGAGACTTGAGATTGGTCATTTCTTTGAAGTAATTGGAAAGGATGCTCTGCAAAGTCCTCACAAAATCCTTAATTCAAAGAAAGTTGCCCTCTTCATCAAAGAAAACATCATGTGCGGATACGGGTTGCCGGCGAAGTCATCTCGAGATAATGGATCCCACTTCGAAGGGAATGTGAAAAACTGCTGGCGGAATTCCGAATAACCCGTCACAAGTCATCTCCCTACCAGGCCCCCAGACCAACGGAGCCGTCGAGGCGGCAAACAAGACTACGGAAAATATCATCAGGAAAATGGGCATCCCAAGGCGGAGATTGGCCCGAAGTTACACTTGGCACTCTGGGGCTGAGAACATCGGTCGGAACGGCAGGCAGGGAAACACCTTTTGCCCTCACATACGGAATGGAAGCCGTACTCCCAATCGAGCTAGAGATCCTCGCTCAGGTATCTTTCTTTGGAAAGCCCGGATCAACGAGGTCGAGATGGCTCCCGGAGTCGCCATGACGAATTGGCCCTACTAGACGAACGCCAATAGATTGAAGGCCATGGAACACATCCGGGCCTACCAAGGAAGAATGGCAGAGCCTTCGACAAGAAAGTAAAGCATCGGGAGATCCGAGAAGGTGATCTCGTTCTAAAGAAAAACCCCGATCCGTATCAACCCTCTCGGCAAATGGGAGCTGTATGGAGTCGGGCCTTATGTCGATCCGAGAAGATCTTCTCCGGAGGAGCCATGCAACTTGCGGACCTCGACGGAATCCCTTTGTACACCCGGTGAATGGTGACAAGGCTGCGAGATACTACGCGTAAAAAAAAAAAAAAAAAAAGAGTGCTAAAAGAGTAATACCCAACTAGGTTAGAAATCCGAGAAGGGGCGGCCTAGGTAAAAAACGGGGTTGCACCAAAAAAAAAACAAAAAAACAAACAAAAAAAAAAAACAAAAAAAAAAAAACAACAAAAAAAAAGGAGTGCTAAAAGAGTAATACCCAACTAGGTTAGAAACCCGAGAAGAGGGCGGCCTAGGTAAAAACGGGGGTTGCACCAAAAAAAACAAAAAAACAAAAAAAAAACAACAAAAAAAATAAAACAAAAAAACAAAAAAAAGAGTTCACCGGTTGAACTACGAAGACTGAGCTCCTCAAAATGAGGAATGTAGGCGGCGAGAAACGGTTCGGTCTAAAACACAAATAAAAGTCATACTTTGGCATCAATACAATTGATCGAGACCATGAAAGCGTCTCGAAAAACTCTAAAGCAATTCAAATATTCATTACAAGTTAAAAGCTCTTTGATGAGTCTAAGCCCGATTCATTCCTACAACCGGCAACTTGCTAAAAGAAAACTAAGATACATAATCAAATTAATGTATGCCGCCATGACAAGAAAGGGATACTCGGAAACCTCGGAGTCACTCCAAGCCACTCGTCTTGGCCTCTCCCCTCTTCTTCCCCCTTCGAGTCTTTCTCTTACGAACCAGAAAAAATGTCGGTACTCCTCCTACCAAGCTCGGTATAGGAACGGGATCTATCAAACCAGCCTCTGTCGAGCCTTAGTAGCCCTAGCGTCATCTCTCATCCCTGTAACCTAGGCGGTAGCATAGGAGCCCTCCTCTCTGTCTCTTGACGTAAGCCTCATGTCGGTCACGGCGTCTCCGCTCTGTCGCGAGGATTGGCCCTCGCCTCGGCCCTCCTCCTCTCGAAACGATCGGGACCTCCGCACCCACAATGGCCTCACGCCGTCTCGAAATAGCCACTGAGTCTCTCCCGAGATGCCTCTCGTACCAATCCAGTACCAGTGGTCGGGAACACCGGTCTCGGGCCTTCGAGAATGACCCGAGGAGGAAAGGCATCATACCTCCATGCTCGGGAAAGAAATGGAAACACCGAGGGATCATCCATGGAAAGCAGGAGCCACCACCACAGGTGGCTATATCATCAAAACCCTCCAAAGGAACTGCTCCAAGCCAAAGCATCTCGGGACCGGAGCCGGAATGTAGAAGCTGGGTAGAAAGCCCGGAAGCATAACCACATGGGACCCGTCTGAAGCACTCTGCGAGTCTCCACCCGCCAATGAGGCACCAACCATCGATATCTTCGATGCGGCGACCCGCCATCCAACGCTCCCACGAGCCACGATCATCAAAATCTACATCAACACCTCTCCTGGCAAAAGTCGAGGCACGATCATATCGAGAGGTTTCCCGAAGAACCCCCAAACGCTCCATCGGCCACTGGGGTCAAGAGGAGCAGGCTGCCCCGTGCATATACCGCCGTCCAGGTAGCTAATGCAGTCGAGAGCATGAAAAGTCTCCCCCAGTAATCAAAGGAACGACATCTGCGCCCAGCGACGGTGAACGACAACATCCAGCCAGGCCGATGGCGGATCCCGAAGGAATAGACCATGAACAGGGTGCCAAACATACAAAGTGCAAAGGCATCCCAATAGGCGTCATCCACCAAACCTAGGCCCCTAAATGCATCGGGAAGACCGGAAATATCGAGATGATCGGGACCGCGGATCATACCTTGCGCTTCCTCAGGGAAAGATGAAGGAGGACGCCACAATCTGTCGACAAAGAAGCCCCTCGGGCAAAGGGACCGCTATCTCTTCCACCTCAGGACCTCCAAGTAAGGCCCGAAATTCTTCGACGGTCGGAACAATCTCGTTGAAGGAAAGGCAAAAGACATGCCTTCTAGTATCCCAAAACGAAGAAGAAGCTCTTAAGAGGTCATAATCCGGAACCAATTCTTTGAGAGACCACAAGCATCGTATCTTGTACCTTTCTTCAAAGAATGATCTTCTCTCATGCATGATCTCCCTACACCACTCCTTGAACTTTTCAAAGAACAACATTTGCCTTTCTTTGGACAATTTTGGAGAATTTTTGGCCATTTCCATGGTTTTTCTCTCTTTCTCCCCGAAAATGGTGTTTTGAATTTGGAGGTTGAAGAGGATATTTGAATTTGAAATAAAGCAAGACCAGGTGCGGACCAAAATTAAAGGACAGCATCGGATGCGGGATTCCTCCGCGCGGATGAGACTGTTTTCCACCAGAAAAATCTGCAACAGTCCAAGCTGCTACGCCAAAAGAGGAATATTCCGTCCCGGTTGCTCGAAAACTGTGCAAAAACCCTCCCCAAACCAGTCCATATACCAAACACCCTTGCAAAAAAAAAGGGGGGGCTCATGCAACACTGCATTCATATTGCATTGCATTCATAAAATAAAATCCTAAATTATTACATTCCAAAAAAAAAAGAGAAGAGTGTGCATAAAAAAAAAACAAGCAAACATAAATAAAATCCTAAATTATTACATCAAAAAAAAATGTGCATAAGCTGTACAAATCTAAATCTCAATCTCAAATCTCAAAAAAAAAAATCAATCGGAGTCTCCGGCGCAGATGTCTCCCCGGCCCCTCTTGCGACTCGGGCCCGCCTCCTCGGGAGCCACGAAAATCTCGGGCTCGGAATCGTCCTCGTCTCCCGAGAGAGAGGCTCGTCGGGACCAACCGGCACGCTACGATAGGGCAAGCCGAGATCTGCGAAAAATCGTACCCGAAGGTGAAGGCGTCGGACTCGCACGTACGAAGACGACCCGCCATCTTTGCTGCGAAACGTGTCCCTGCCCGTGTGGATCCCCGAGAATGACGTGATCCGAAGGTAGTACCGCGCGGGGATCAAGGAGAGGAGACAAAGGAGTCTCTGAAGAAGTCTCTGAGCGAATAGGGAAGCCTCCCGTCCGACGGGCGCCCGGCCGTGGTCGCCTCGCTCTAGCTGAGGAGCCCCGCAAGCGACCATCCTCCTGATGAACCTCTTGGCTCCGATCACTTGCTTCGTCGACTTCTCGACGACCACCTCCGAAAACCGCACAAAAGCAAAAGCGTCAAAAAGAGGTGATGCTAAAGATGATGAAACAAAGGAAAGAAAAGAAGGGGAAAAGGTGAAACCATACCTTCATACCCGGACGAGGCCGGAAAGCTCGTGGAAGCCGCTCGGGTGAGGATCTGCACCCTCAATCGGACCCCATCCTGGATATAGGAAAAATCCGTCCGAGGGTACCGCGGGATCCCAAGCCCCTCCCTATCCGTAACACGAGGCATCCTCGGCCTCCTCAAGACGAATGTCGCATATGGCTCAATCGCCACAAAAATTCGAGAAGTGCTTTGGCCGGCTCGGTAATCATCCCAGTCACGGACCGATCGCTCGGAGTGCATCATATCGGCGGGAGGCTCCACCGGTGTCCTCAAAGGCGAGTTCACGCCATCTTTGGCGCGTCACCCTCTCTCCCGAGATAATAGGCATCACAGTCGGACCCCTCAAAATCCTCCATTTGCCTTTGTCCGGATCTCGGCGCCCTTCGGGCTGCGCTACCTCAAAGCGATCCCAGGGAAGAATATCATCCCCTCATCTGTCTCGGCCTCCGTCAAAGGAAGGCAATCCGCGTACACGAGAGTCGTCGCCCCCTGGAGCTTATCTTCTCCCGGGCATGCTTGGACCAAGGCTGCATGGCCGGATACGCCCGACGTACTCCGCCATTTGCCGCCACACCGTGACGTGGAAAAACTCCAATGCCCATACCGCGAAAGGTAAAAATCCAATCAATCCGGTGCAAAAGAAAAGTGCGTGCTCAAAAAAAAAAAAAAGAGGAAAAGCAAAAGAGAGCTTATACCTCCGGGGCAAACTCAAAGCAAGACAAAGGAGCTCACAGCCCTTCCTACTGTACCTATCAAGAGCAAAATAAAGCTCTGCCGGCCAGGCCTCTCCCCAGAGACATCTCTCCGGCCGTCTCCATGTCCTCCAAGGACCTCAAGAAGGCAAAAGACCTGCCGTCCCCTCAAGATGTCCAAAGAGCGTGCTCGAGAAAGCAAACCACAAGAAGGCCACGGCAATCGATCGGCGCCTATCCTCTCCTCCCCGGCCTCATAGCTCGCTATGGTCTCCACAATCTTGCCGTAGACCACGGCATACTCCATCCCCATCCACTTTTTGGGAATAGGGGAAAATCCTAGAAGAGCACAACGGATCGGCATCACCGTAGCCATCCCGCCACTCAATGCTTCGTCCATTAAAGGACAGCCCGTAATCGCGTAATCGGAGGGCGTAACCGTAGCCTCGCCCCGGAAGAAGTGAAAGGTGTGGGTCGCATCCCACCGATCTTTGCGCCAGCAGCAAACATCAAGCCCTTGCTCTTAGGGAACTTGACCGGCCCCTCAAGCACTCAACGAACTCCCAGAGCCCCGTCTCAACAACAATCTGTCTCGGACTCGGCAAAGCTCCTCGGCCCGCATCCGGAAGCCGGTCCCACAAGTCAATCACAGACTCCACCGATCCTCGAGTCTTCATTTTGTTCAGCTGCTCCGTCACAAAACGGTGTCTGCCCTGTAAAAGAAAAAAAGAGAGAGAAAATGTCAAAAAAAAAATTTGCATTTGCATTTACAAAAAAAAAAAAAAGCATACACATGCATTAAGAAAAAAAAATTTCGACAGCATAACAACATACAATGAGCATAGCCCCATTTTTTTTTCTCGCATGAAAGAAAACAGTTTTCAGCAAGTCCCAATGCATTCATCAAAAAAAAATGCATTCCTACGGAAGTAAAAACTCCGTCCCATTTTCATAAAATAACAAGCATCATCTCAAAAAAAAAAAATTTTGCATACATGCATATCATCCATCTTACATGCAACGGGAGGAAAAATCCGTTCCACTTTTCAAAAAAAAAATATATATATATCCTAAACATACATACATCTCATATTGGCAAAATGCTCATTCTTTCCAAACAAAATGCATGCATTGCATCATCATTCATCAATATCAAAATTCAATTTCAAAAAAAAAAATCATCATCATCATCAACATGCAATATTCAATTTCAAAAAAAAAAGAGGAAATCACAATTCTTCGAATTTTCACATGTAATTTTCGAAAAAAAAATGTGGCAAAAATGCCAATTCTTTTTCCCAAGCAAAATGCACATTTTGGGTTACTCATATACTCATTACAACATGCAAAGCATCAAAATCAAGATTCAAAGCCAAGAACATCAATCATTCGAATTTTCAAAAAAAAATTCAAAAATCACCCAAAATTTTCAAACAAGAAATCAACAAAGGGATCAAAGGGTTTCAAAGTATACCGTTCGGAGATGCGGATCCGAAGCCCAATGTTGCCAAGCATCGGGGTAATGCTCCTCCTCAACCGATTTCGAAAGATTGTAATGCCTCCTCATTCGGACGAGCTCCAATCGCCTTTCCGCTACCGGGCCACGTCCTTGACCTTGAAAAGCGCCTTCTCCGTGTTCCATTGCTCGAAAATCGAAGAAAATCGGAAGATTTCGAAGCTTTTTTGGACAACAATGGCGGATTTGCAGATTTTCTCTCTCTCTCGTAATTTTCTGTAAAACTGAATGGGGAAGAAGAAAAGGGCGTTGGCCCTAATTAATACCCCTGACTTTACATCCCTATCCGCGCGGATAGGATTGCAAGGGTCAAAATGACCCTTTTGCCCCTTAAAATTCCAGGACTCTGCAATTCAGTCCCCAACTTGACAGAGTTAACCAAAGATAACCAAAGTCAGCCCCTTGTCAAGAAAATTATCCCCGGCAGTCAAACGTAAGACCGAGTTCCCCGAGAAAGATAACGAGATCTCGTATCTCTCATCAAAATCACCCCCGGCAGTCAAACGTAAGACCGATTTCCCAAGCGAATACGTCTGAGGCTAACGAAATCCCCAGCAAAGTTAACGGAATCCCAAAAGCCAACGGAATCTCGAGTAGTACTCGAACTACGAAAGGGCTTGATTCCCACTAGGGATACGTAGGTAGCCTATCATTAGGTCCAGCCCCTCGACCAAAACGGTCACCCTCTCCTTCGGCAGCAGACGAAGTCCACCGAAAGGCCATTTCAAATTAAGGTCCGAGGCGCCTAAAAGGCCATCATCATCAAGGTCCAAGGCGCCTAAAAAGCCATCTTCAAGGTTCGAGGCACCTAAAACGCCATCTCCAAGGTTCGAGGCACCTAAAACGCCATCTCCAAGGTCCGAGGCACCTAAAACGCCATCTTCAAGGTTCGAGGCACCTAAGACGCTATCACTAGAAAAACGATAAATCACAAAAATCCCCAGCAGAGCGGATAGCCATCAGACCGACAATGGTCATTCCTATCCCAGGGCGGATAGCCATCGAGGACCGAAAATGGTCATCTCTTATCCCCAGCGAGTTTCTTTCCAAAGCAACGATAGAACTCGCTCATCGGGTTCGAGGCACCTAAAACGCCATCATCTCCGTGGTCAAAGACCCGAACTACGACAGCTTGATTCCCACTCGGGATACGTAGGTAGCCTATCGCTAGGTTCAGCCACCCGATCACTCGATCATCCTGCCAAATATGGAGCCTTACTCTTATCGACGACCCCGCTTCCTTCGAAAGCGCCGTCGCCGAGGGGCTACTGTAAGTGCTCCAATTTGAGCTTGTTAGAATTTTCGTTAGAAAATTAACGAAAGTTATAACATTTCTAACAATTCCTAACAATCCTAACTTTTCTAACAAAGTGAGGGTAAAATGGGCATTGCTATTTAGAGTTAAACCTTCCAAGGAATCTCAAAAAGCAAAAGAATTAAGAAAATCCCGAAACAGCAAGTTGAAAAACATTTTCTGCTGAGATTTTTGAATTTTATTCCTTGTGTCCAAAGCTGGAGCTGCATTTAATGAACAGTGCACGCCAAGCAACCCCATCCGCGCGGACATCTTTGTAAAGTCAGGAGGGCTATAAATTGAGCCCTCCAGTCACAAAAATAAGGAGGAAGAACACATTTTGCACCGAACCTCTGGCGAAATATAGAGAGAAAACAGTGAGAATTCACTTGAATTGTCACCATTTTCTCTCCAATCTTTCCCAACTCATACTCATCCACTCACTCTCATATTAAAGCCCTAAACACTCATACACTCAAGCCAAACACTCAAGAATACAAGGAAGATTGGTAAACTCTCCTCTTCCTAACCCTAAATCTCAACCATGCATGCATCTTCAAACTACAAAATGTAGTTCTTTCATCTTCTTGCTCTAGATCTAAGAAGATCACCATGGAAGACCATCTCCATGGATGATCTTCTACAAAGATCAACATTATTTTTAAGCTTTCTTACTTTCTTGCAAAGAAAACTCATTTTCAAAACCCTAAAAACCATTTTCAAGCATAAAATCTTGATTTCAAAGGATAAAATTCCCCTTCCCAAGCAAATGAAATGCTTAGTCCTAATGTACCCCAAGGATGGTTTGGTATAGTTGATTCACCACTAAAATGTCTAGTGATCACTAACCAAAACCTAGGGAAATGGGGACAATCATGGATGCAAAACCCCCCTTAAAATCATATTCTCCTTCTTGAGAAGTTGCTGTCCAGTAGCAATTTTCTCAGACCTCAGTCCATGGTCTTAATTTTTGGACACAGATGAACTTGGAATTTGGTGTTGACTACAAAATACTTTTTGTAGCCAACATCCAGAGCTTTCCAGACATATTTTTACCTTATTTTTTGGGTGAGTAAAACTCCTCTTTTCAAATTTTATTTCAGAGGCTAGTTCATCAGCTTCTGGGAATCCAGATCTCATATCTGAGGTTTCCAGAAGGTTTTGACCCCTCAAATCTTCTCCAAAATGGAAAATTCCTTCGCACAAACTTTATTTAAGGTGTCTAGAACAACTTTAATTCTCTGAGTTTATCCAGATTATGAAGTTTTAAGACCCTTGAATCCATTTCAAAATCAAAGGTCCACTGCCTTTTTCATTCTGGCAGAAATGGCTCTCAACTTCAAAAGGTCTTTTGAGTACCAAATCTCAATCCAAAAATCTTCCAAAAAATCATGGGATCAGTTTAAAGTCTTAAAAAGATATCCCAATTTTTACTTTTCTGAGTTTCAACTTATTTTGGCCAAAACACACACACACACACACACACACACACAAATGATTTTCAGCTTGGAAGACTCGTTTTACGAGGCGCGTCGGGTGCACACTAACGTCCTTCCCGACGCGTAACATGACCTCCGAACCTAAATCTCTGATCTCGGGCTTTTTTCAAAGTTTTGGCCTTCAAAATTAAAATGGCGTGGCGACTCCGTTTTCGTTGATTTTTTCAAACACAAAAAATGGGAAAATTTTCGAATGGCACATTCATCACAACAGTGCAAGTAGCCAAGTCGAACGGGAAAATACGAGTCTGTGTTGATTTCAGAGACTTGAACAAGGCATCCCCTAAAGATGACTTCCCGCTACCAAACATAGACATGTTGGTCGATGCCACAGCAGCATACGAGGTCCGCTCATTCGTCGACGGGTTCGCAGGGTATAACCAAATCCTCATGGCGAAGAGGACCGGCCAAAACGGCATTCACCACACCTTGGGAACGTTACGCTACACGGTCATGCCATTTGGTCTCAAGAACGCTGGGGCTACCTATCGAGAGGAAGCGATCACGACACTATTCCACGACATGATCCATAAAGAAATAGAGGTGTATGTGGACGACATGATTATCCACTCGAAGGGGACGAGATGGCCGGCACTTGAGAGATCTCGGAAAATTCTTCAATCGGCGAGACAGCACAAAAATGAGACTCAACCCCGCCAAATGCTCATTCGGAGTAGTCAAAGGGAAAGTCTTGGGATACATGGTCACGTAACGCGGCATAGAAGCGAGATCCCGCCAAGATAAAGGCCATCACGAGACATGCCTCCACCCAGGACACGAGAAAGAAGTAAAGGGATTCATGGGCGAGACTCCAATATATCGGTCGATTCATTAATCAACTGACTACAATGTGCGACCCCATCTTTAAGCTACTTAAGAAAGACGCACCTCAAGAATGGACCGAAGAATGTCAAGAAGCATTCGAGAAAGTTAAGCACTACTTGACTTCCCCACCTATCCTGGTTCCACCACACAAGGAGAAGCCCTTGAAGTTATACCTCACAATCACAGACAACGCATTAGGGGCTATGCTTGCTCAAGAACAACCCGGCCTCGCACACGAGAAAATGCCATCTACTTTGTCGGCCCGCAGATTCCAAGGCGGTGAAATCAACTACTCTCCACTCGACAAGTCATGCGCCTGCTCTTGCAGGTATCACAAAGCTTAAAGCACTATATGGAAGCCTTTCCAGTCCGTCTCATCGCAAAGATGGATCCACTGAAATATATCCTAGACAAATCAAATTTGTCTTCGAGACTAGCCAAATGGTACTTCATGCTCGCGGGGTATGATATCACTTACGTCACTCAGAAATCCGTCAGAGGGAGTGTATTCGCAGATCAGTTGGCCGAATTTCCTTGCGACGAAGTGAAGGGGGAAGACCCGCGATTCCCTGATAAGGACATCCTAAGCATAGAAGAAAATAAGTGGCAATTATTTTTCGATGGCGCAGCCAACAAGAGAGGGTTTGGCATCGGAATGTTATTGGTAGACCCTAACGACATCTACACTCCACTAGCAGTACGTCTTGACTTTGACGCCACCAACAATACCGCAGAATACGAGGCTTGCATAGCGAGGCTTGAGGCAGCCCTAAAATGCAACGTGACTGAACTCGAGGTATTCGGGGATTCCCAATTGATCATCAATCAGACATTGAAGAAGTGGATGGTCCAAGATCTAACCCTTCAAAGATACAGTGCCCACCTCCAAGAACTGGCGCATCAATTTCAAGATGTCTCATTCCACTATCTCCCCAGAGACAAAAATCGGTTTGCGGACGCACTAGCCACACTTGCTTCTTTGGTTGAAATCCCTAAAGGAAAAGCAGTTAAACCCTTCAAGATAACACGGCGTGCAACTCCTGCATACTGCGCCGTTATAGATCTTCACGACTACAAAGACAAATGGTTATCCAAAGGTGCCGCTGTTGAAAACTCCGAAGGGAAACCATGGTACCACGACATTTGGCATTTCATCCTAGATGGAACCATCCCACCTGAGACAGACCTGAAGACTCAGATCGCCCTTAAGAGGTTGGCTGCCAATTACGTCATCACTGCTGGCCGTTTATTCAAGAAACATTCCCAAGGAAACCTCCTTTGCGCCACCGAGGAAGAGGCCCAGGAAATAATGGACCATGTTCATCAAGGCATATGTGGAACCCACATGAGCGGAAACATGCTAGCCAAAAAGATCATCAGACAAGGGTACTTTTGGGCCGACCATGGAAGCCGACCGTACCAAAATGGTCAAGAAGTGCCACAAGTGTCGAGATACACGCCAATCTTTCGGCATGCACCGCCTTCCTTGCTTTGTACTCCAATGACTTCACCTTGGCCGTTCTCTACATGGGGAATAGACGTGATTGGAAAGATCACACCCGCGAGAGCCAACGGACAACTGTTTCGTCCTAGTAGCCATCGACTATTTCACTAAATGGGTCGAGGCCGCCTCCTACAAAGTTACGAACGCCGAGAAAGGTTGCGGGAATTCATCAAGCACAACGTCATGCTGCCGATATGGGGTTCCACAAGAGATGATATCCGATAATGGGTCACACTTCGAGAAGGAAACCGATCGCTCTACTAGCAGAAATTGCAAAATCACGAGACACTGAGTCATCTCCTTATAGACCTCAAACAAACGGAGCGGTTGAAGCCGCGAACAAAACAATCGAGACTATCATCGGAAAAATGGCGATCGGCTGGAAAAGGCGGCCCGACAAGCTACCATTCGCACTATGGGGTACCGCACTTGATCCGAACGGCTACGGGGGAAACTCCCTACGCCCTCACATTCGGGATGGAGAATTTGTCTTACCGATAGAATTGGAAATACCATCACTAAGGGTTCTCCTAGAAAACCAAGTGAATGAAGTCGGCGGCTAGAAAGCGAATACGAAGAGCTAGCCCTGTTGGACGAAAGAAGGTTGAAACGGCCGAACACACTCAAGCTTACCAAAGAAGAATGGCAAGAGCTTTCAACAAAAGGTCAAGACAAGGAACATCGAGTAGGCGACACGGTGCTCCGTGAGCATCGTCCGGACCTTTCAACCCGTTAGGCAAGTGGGGACCAAGGTGGATAGGACCCTACATTGTGAAGAAGATATTCTGCGGGAGCCCTTCAGCTGGTAGACTTAGACGGAGATCAACTACCGAAGCCGGTCAACATGGACAAGCTCAAGAAGTACTTCGCGTGACTTGGCCTCCTTAAAAGAAATCGCTCGCTAGGTTGAAAATCCCGGAAAGGACAACTTAGGCAAAAATTAGAGCTAGCACAAGAAAAGAAGCCCGCTAGATTGAAAACCCGAAGGGGCGGTCTAGGCAAAAAAAAAGGTGTGCATAAAAAAAAAAAAAAAAAAAAAAGGGAGGGGCTTATCTCGCGCGAGATTACCCCACGGCCTGGAGCCATATTTTGTCCTTTTCTCAAAAATGAACTACGTTGGACTGAGCCTCTTGTTTAATTCTTTGTAAAGAGGAACGTAGGCAGCCTTCGGGTTCGGTCTAATCAAATAAATAAATCAAAGTTGTCCCTTTTATTAATCGAATGCATTTCATTAATGATAATAGGGAAATCCTAACCACAACGACTAATTTGCTAAGCTAACAAACTTGAAAAAAATAATACTAATAAAGCAGAAACAATTGATCTATCAAAGCAATCTCTTGGTACTCCTAAAGATCTACCCTTTCATTGACTTGTTTGGCCGGCGGACATGGTCTCCACCGTCGTCGTGATCCTCCTTGCGCTTTGAGCCTCTCAAAGCAGAACATCCCTCGAGACGATCAAAGACAGATTCCGACAATCTCTTGAAGACATGAGGCCTATCCAAAGCTTGCGTCTTTCCAGCATTCCCTTGCCTCGCCTCTCGTACCAATCCCCATCAAGAAAATCCTGAGTAGGATCGGTTCGCACGTTAGCGGGATCGGGCGAGCCTCGCTCCTTCGCAAGATATCTTGCTGGCTACAAAGAATCTCTTAGCGGTGAAAGCCGCAAGTCATCAATCTTCTGCACTAGGATGACCGGTATGGAGGAACCAATCCAAATATTTGTCGAGACGGGGAAGATGCTTGCGTTAAAAGTTCGAAGGTTCGACCCAACGGTCCCGATTAGTTCCTTCGCCCATGCTTGAGCTAGCACCTGCGCAAACTCTACACCGATATAAGACACTACACGAGAAGCTCCTTCGAAAAGATAAGTGTCCTGGCTGGCGACCAAGCGACGGAGCACCCGCTTGGGAAAGTAGAAGGAGGAATCTCGCAAACCCGGAAGAACAACCCTGTTAAAACCATTGGTATTGGCAACATACTTGTTCAACCTCCAATAAGGTGGACACCAGAGAATATCGGCAGTTTCGGTCTTCGCAATCAACTCAGCCCATTCATCCGCTGAAAGACCTTTGATCAACAACTTTCGTGTATGATATGTAAAAGGAGAATATTCCAATGGGGGACCTATCAACTTGAGATGCTCCCTAAGCCAAATAGTCAACAAGAGGGGACTCCCTTGAGTCATGACGCCCATCTATGCGGCTCATCAAGACCATGAAGGGTCTCACCCAAGATTAGCGGAATAATGTTCCTAGAACGTTTCCTAGCACTGTGAGAACAACTTCCACCGGTTGGGAATCGACCAAGCCGTCCCTGCATGTAAACAAAACATCTCCGAAAGAGAAAGAGCCGAGAAAGTTCCGCTTATGGACATGAAAAGCATCATCATCGGAATCACCGGCAGGCGTCCGGGAAAGAGGAGCAATCAACCCACTTGCGGTGAACCAACTCATAGCAAGTATCAAGGGGGATCCCTAACAATTCGTTCAAAGCCTCCGAATGATTCCTATGATACTTAGGAACAGCAATCTCGCCGATCAAAGGCATATCCAAGATAATGGCGAATTCCTCCACGGTAGGCACCATCTCATTCAAAGAAAAATTGAAAAGATGGATAGAGGGATCCCAAAATCGAGCAGCACCCTGCAATAACTTCCAATCCGGTTGGAGGTTCTTTAAAGTGAAAAGAATTCTAAATCCGAAGTGCGATAAACTTATTGCGAGACCGGTTGCGAAACGACCTTACAAAATCCCTTGATGCTTGCTTGAAAGAGGCAATCACTTCAGAGGACAAAGAAAAATCATCGACAATCATGGACGTTGGGGCAATCTCCTTGGAAGCCATGGATCACAGGGTTGAAAAAGAAGACAAGAGTTTCACCCTAACAGAATATCTCTAGAGTTTGAAAAGCTAGAATGAGTTATCTGGCCGGACTACAGGGTGATTTTATAGGGAAAACTGTCAAAATCCTGTTCGAAAAAGGAAGAGATTTCTGCCTGGGTAGCGTGTCTCGTGCGAGACACCTTATCTCGCGCGAGATATCCCTACGGCAAAGCAACAGCAGTTCTACTCAAACAGCAATCTAGCCCCGACTTGACGAAGCAAGTCTCGAAAAACCTGCGTGTACAATTCATAACATGCAATAAAACACCATACTCAGGCTCAAAATTGCGGCCTATCGGCCATTCCCATTTCCGAAAAAAAAAAACATGGAAAGTCGAGAAAGTTAAGTAATTAAACTAATTAGACCTAGGATTAGGGGCTAAGAAAAAAAAACCATTGTTTGTGCTACCTACGTGTTCCTAACAGGTACCAGAAAAGAAAAAAAAATTGTCTGGGCCCACACGGCCAATATGTACAGATCATCAAATCATCAGATAAAGAGAGAAAGGGGAAGGGATCACGCCATCAAGTCGCTCGAGCCGCCAGCACCTCCACCATCACCACCATGGGGGCTACCATCCCTCCTCGACCTCTTAGCTCCGCAAGTAGGGGTCATCGCCGAGGCCACCGTTGAGGCCGCCGAAGAAGCTTTCTGGAACAGCCTCTCGGACAGGTCCGACACCAAAGCCATCAACCCAGCCATCTTGGTCGCCCCACGGTTGTAATCGGCCGCGGATATGGTGACCTAAAAATCAAAGAAAAGAAGATGCTCAGATGAAGTCGGACATATACACTTATATGGACGAATACGAGAAACGTACAAACGAAACATACCGAAGAGACATCGGCGGGAGGCGGTAACCCTCGGGAACCTGATCAGGAGACGGGATGTGTCCCATCATCGGCATGCTCCCCATCATATACGTGTAGCTCGAAAGGGCCATAATCCGGGGCAAAAGGCGAGAGAACCGGTAGCCCGAGAGGAAGTGCTAGGGTGAAGAACTGAAGCGAAGCGGGCGGAGCCACGAGCATGTGATCGCCTATCCCCCACCAGGAGGGGACCCATCAACCGAGGCAGAAACTCCGCATAAGAAGCCCCGGGGATCACGCAAGCCGTCGCCGCATCACCCGCCAAAAGACCTGCATAATCATCCTCTGGAATAGAGTGGGTGGGATACATCGCCCTCGGCGGATCCGCCGGCACCCTATACGCTTCTCTACCCCGCTCATGCTGTGGGAAGACCCGCTCACCAAGGTACATGGTGTCCCCCTCCAAAGACGCCAGCATCCTCTGCATCCCGGTAGCATCCCAAGCACGATGCACCTCCCGCGCCAACAAAGTCCAGGGATAGAGGCCCAGCCTCTCATACTCGAAGGTATCCAACATGGCCCGCGCCTCCGCCACCGTCAGAGTCCAATCCTGGTTCTCCTCCTCATCAACAGTCCGATTCGGGTGGCTCCACCTCCTGATATCTGGGAACAACGGGGTCCGGCTCTCCAACTCAAACCTGTACAGCCCAAAGACAGTGTAGCCCCATATACGCACAAGAAAGCGGATCAAACTCGGTATAAAACTCAGATAGAGCATACGGACGAAGAGCAGAAACAAAATCAGAGAGCATACCTCCCAGGCATAAGAATACCCCGACAGAGAGTCCTTGGTATTCCTACATGCCTCATCCATGGCATGGTAGCAGTAGGCTAGCCCCGCTGAGCCCCAATCATAGCCGCTCACTTCATCCAGATCAACCAACAAGCGTAACAAAGAAAGACGGGCCGTAGAAGAATGGTTCGCAAAAATAGTCTCAGAAAGGATATACCAGAGGGCACCCCTCACCAACCGATCAATATTCACATTCGGCTTCTCCGAGTAGTCCTCAATCTGACGCCGGAGGGGTGTCAACTCAGCAGCAAATCCCTTAACCTTGTTAGGGACGAAACCGATCAACTGCCTCCACACGGCTGGACCCGCAGGCTTATAACCCGAAGTCTTCGGCAGGGGATCGCCAATAAATTCTAGTCCCGTGATGGCCAGAAAGTCAGTCGGAGTCATAGTCGCTTCCCCGAAGCGCAAGTGAACGGTGTGGGTAGTGTCCCACCACCTCTCCCGAATAGCCTGGAGAACTTGGGGAGTCCGCCTTATTCCCTGGAGATTGTCAATGAAAGTCAACAAACCCGTTTGGGCCACCCTAGCTCGGACGCCGTCAAGATCCTTGATCTTGTCCCACACCGCCTTAGCCATTTTCGGACTCCCCCGACAGTTCTTAATTGGCTTGTACGACTGCAAAACAGAGGAAAAACAGAGAGGGCAACATTAGAAATCATTCCAAATCAAGAAATCAATGAAATAGAAGAAATTTTTCATTGGGGCATTTCATCGAACACTTGGCGTGCGTACAAGAAAAGCTTGCCCAAGGATGTCAATCATAATCCGAATCAACCTCTCCTACAATCCATGATGTGTAGGAGGCTCATACGCACACAATGCAACAACAAGCATCCGAAGAAATGCACAAAATTAAAGCATGCAAGGGGAACCTAGCTCTAAGCACAAACATGAACAAAAGGCCATTGAGGGAGTTTTGAATTCAAGGGAAAGGGAGTTCAAACTCAATGCAATACAAGAATCAAGAGTTGAGAAAAAAGCTCTTACCAAGCCCTCCCGGACAGCGGTAGAGATGTGGGCGTGCCTATCGAATGTGAGATCATCGCGGGGATAATCCTTCCCTAGTAAATAACTCCCCAAGATCGGGTTCCTTTGTTCTTGAGCCATCGATTATGGAGGGAGGAGGGATTGAGAATGGATTAGGGGGAGAATCACCAATCAAATCCACGAGAAAATTGCAAAGAAAGCGACCTTGGCTTGAGCTAGGGAGGGAATTTTGGAAAAGATGTTTTCAAAATAAACAAGAGCTGCTGTTTATATGCCCCGACAGTAGATATCTCGCGCGGTATATCATATCTCGCGGCGAGATAAACCTTCTGGAAAAGGACAAAATTGTCCTCGACAATAAGTGTCTACGCAACGTCAAAGTTCAAAATTTTGACACATTTACCCTTGGAAATGATAAACTAGCAGGGAAACGTGGAAAAACCGGCACCGCAAGTCACGGAGCAGAGCCAAACGTGATGCCCGCACAATCGCCGTGCGGCACCGGTCGCCAGAAACCGAGTGGTCCAAAGATCAACTCAATCCACATGATTCAGAGCCCAGAAAGGTGAATCATCAAAGAAAAGGCCCGGTCCAACGCCCAGACAGGTGGATCGTCATCAAAAAGCTCGGTCCAACGCCCAAACAGGTGGATCGTCAAACCAAAAGCCCGGTCCTACGCCCAAACAGGTGGATCATCATCAAAGAAAAAGCCCGGTCCAACGCCCAGACAGGTGGATCGTCATCCCCAACAACAAAAAGCCCGATTCAGAGCCCAGAAAGGCGAATCGTCACAAAACCGACAGGACTCAGAGGGCCGGACAGGTGAGCCTTTGTGTTCTAAAATGATTCCCGCAGGTTTGGAGCCCAGACAGGCGAATCTTCAGATAGGCAGGTATATTCTGAATTGGGTCTTGATTTGATTCCTCAGTATGAATTTACCTTTTCGAAAATAAAATCTCCGCGATTTTCAAATGATTTTCAAAATACCTAAAGCAGCCTTTTCGTGTTTTGGAGTCGAACTACGTTTTGGTCTGATTCTCCGATAGAGATACGTAGGCAGCCGTGCGGCACGACCATCCCGATGTTCAGAATGATGTCTTTTCTATCGTCGACATGACTTCTTTCATAAGACTTGTCGCCGAGGGGCTCTGTAGACACCCCATTCTGAACACATCGGATCATACTTATACCACTCTAAGTCTCGCTTTGAGTCAAGAAGTAGAAATCCACCATTTCGTCATGTTTCGTTAAGTTTTGACTAACTACCGTTAGTTTGGGACTAAAGCGCATACGAGATAACGAGGAAAGGACAAAACCGTCCACAGAGCAATATCTCGCCGCGAGATGGCGTGTCTCGCGCGAGATATCCCCCTCTGCACGGTGCGAGGCGACGGTTCCTCGTCGATTTCAACCTCTTTTCGAGATAAAACTTTATCTCTCCGGCCAACCAATGGAAGAGGAGTTCTAGAACCATCTGATAGGGTTTTAACTCTCCACTTCTTCATATCCAACCTCTATAAATACTTGGTGACTTCCAAGGGATCGGAGGTCGGAGGTCGAAAATCCCAAACCTCGAATTTACACAACACACACATTTTGTCGTTTTCTTTCCCTGAAGGAATCCCTCAAAATCGCCCTAAAAACTCACCTCATAGTTTGTTTGTCAACCTTGTTGATAAAAAAGCATCAATCTCCAAACCAAGGACCAAGGCGAAGCTCTGTCAGGTGTGAAGGGTCGACTCTAAACTTGAGTCGAAACTGCGCCCAAATCACCTCACGCAAGGTAATTCCTAAACTTCCTTCTAATTGATTGTTAGAGTGGTATAAGTCCATAGAATCTAGGATCGGCCTAGAGCCTCTCCAAATCATGGAGACGGTCTCGAAGCAATCGATTCTACATTCCGTTTGACCTCGTCAAAGGGACCTTTATTTGTAGTATTTAGATTCGTTTTTTACTTCTTCTTTTGAAAAACCTCTCTTTTCTTTAGCAAGACCGATCTCCGGATTGGGTGAAATGGATGCCTTCTAAACCTACCCATTTCATAACCTAAGCCCCGAACTCAAATCTCTTTCAAATGGTTTTTCTATGTTTCCAATCAAATAATATAGGTGGCGACTCATAAAAAATAAAAGGAATCAGAATTTCTTTCTCGCAACGATACAAATATATCAAATACCAAGCAAGTAGATGGCAATATATAAAGCAAGGAACAATATAGCAAGTAATGACAAGTTATTTTAGGGAAAAGGGGAGGAGAGGTTACCAATGGTGGTGTTCCTCTATCTCCTTGGAGTTTTCCTAGGGAAGGACCAACTTTTGAAGGGTTTTAAAGAGGGGGGAGGTAATTTTGGTTGCTCTCAGCTCTCTGGAAATTCGTGTAGGAATTTTGGCAGAGTAACAATGCTAAAAACTGTATATCAAAATGGTTAGAGGAGGCCTCTATTTATAGGCACTCTGGTGATGGCTAATGAAGTCGTGCGACTGTAATCCCCAGCTAATGAAGCCGTGCGGTCTTATCCCTTAGTGACTCAGCTTATTTCTAGAACCATGCAAGGTGGCATTCTAGAAGGTGTTTTCCAGTGAGGGACTACGTGAAATTTTAATTCCTAGCAAGTCCTTCACCCCTCGAAAGGTTTGGGAAAGTTCCCAAATTGCCCCTGAACTTTAGGAAAGTCCGGGGAATTGCCGGAAAACTTAATCGGAAGGCATGAGCCATATTTGGGTACTTACAGATATTCCATGCCCTAGGTGAGTCACAGGACACGTGGCACGCATGCCACAGCTCCCTTGTCAACATCAATCAAAATTCAGTGTGAAAAGACTAAAATACCCCGGTATGCAGTCCAAGTCCGGCCGGACTCTTTTGCGACAATCCACACTGCCAAGTCCCTCCAATTTCCAAAGTTTCACAAAAACCCCTGGAATTCAGCCTAAGTCCGTCCGGATTCTTTTGCAAATTTCACCTATAAATACAGAGGGCTGTCAAATATTTTAACAACAACAAAAATACTCCCTTTCCCTCTCAAGCCACGGCCCAAACCCTTTTCACCCTCTCTCGAGCCCCCGTTTCACCTCGATTCACGTGAAAACTCCGTATTTCAACCAAATACAACCCCCACCACCTCGAAACACCGTTTTAAACACCTTTTCATATCCCGTATATGCCCACCGAGCCAAAGGAGCCGACCCTAGCCGTAGGTAGTGCTCTCTCTCCCTAAACTCTCTTTCCATCTCGGTTTACGCGCCAGTCGCTACAACCGTTTCGGACGAACGTTGTTGAAATGTAGACGTCACCATCTAATGGGGTCCGATACGTTTTAGTCCTTGATCCTCTTCTCTTCCCGTAAGAGAAGTAATCTCGGGTTAAAACGGCGTTCCGGTCCCGTTCCTTTACTTTTATGTCATTTACAATTCCGGATCGTTTGATCCGTCGAACGTCATTTACTTTCATGTCATTTATAATTCCGGATCGTTTGATCCGTTGATCGTCATTTACTCTTACGCAAATTTACAATTCCGAGCCGTTTGGCTCGTTGAACGCACTTTACAATTCCGGGTTGTTTGATTCCGTCGATACCGCACTTTAAATACTGTCATTTATAAGTCCGAGCCGTTTGGATCGTGATAGTATTTACTTATCAAAGTCCGAGTCGCAAAAACGATTCGTTGATCGCATATCATTTAATGTTTTTTCCCGTAAAATCGCTAACAATGTAATGCCCGATTCAAAACCGGAGTTCGACATTCAAACTCTCTTTCAAAAACGCGTGAAATGACGTTTGGCATCCAAACGATCATCTTCAAACTTAAAAAGCCGACATTTGACATTCAAAACTCATTTAATGCTTTTTTCCCGTAAAATTGCTAATAATGAAATGCCCGGTTCAAAACTGGAGTTCAACATTCGAACTCTCTTTCAAATCTGTGGACAGCCACAAAGATAATAAGATGCCATACACACCAGCAAGTATTGTAAAAAAAAAGCCTGTTTCTGACTTCATGCATAGGTCAACCAAGGTTTCTCAGGAACAAGTCGATGGACGAGGGATGGAGTTGCTTTAGCAAAATAACCATCCAGTAAATCAAAATTGGACTGATAACAAGCAAAATCGAATCAAAGTGCTTGTATATATGATTTACAGTACATAGCAAACAGAAAAAGCAAACAGAAAAACACAAAATGACCATATTTTAGTAATTAAATTATTAAACGACGGAAAGAGCATGTACCTCTATGTTATGTTTGGTTTATAGAGTTAGACCCGTGACCACTAGATGGCCCGGGGCTTGGATTTGAAGCAAAGACCAAGCTCGTATTGATGCCTGCATTGTGGAGCAAACGAATAATCTGAGTCTCAGCATCCATAGATGACTGCTGAGCAACTTGCACTATCGCCCTCAATGCAGCAACTTCACTATCCCTCTCTGTAGCTTGCACCTTCAATGCAACGATTTCACTATCCCTCTCTAAATCACGATGATCTCGCTCTGCAATCTCTTCCCTCAATTTTGCTAGCTCAGCCTCAATATCCTGAGTTGATAAAGGTGATGCCCCGGTGGATGTTGCAGACGATGTATAACCTAGTCTAGTACCCATACCACCGCACAAAACTCGCCCATGTCCATCATTTCCTATTACATCTACAAAAATCCTTTCTCTTTTCTCAGGATCATCCTGTTCTTCTTCGGATAGCTCATCAAGGCGCCTTTGCAATTGTTGCTGCAAAGAAATTATTTTTTAAGAATTCACATAAAAGAATATATATATATATATATATATATATATATATATATATATAGAGAGAGAGAGAGAGAGAGAGAGATTAAGAAGGTGAATTAAACATGGTGCATAGTTCATAATTTACTTCTATGCCAGTAGCTCCATCCTCGTCTGTATATTTTCCTTTCTTAAATGCAGAGTTGCTCTCCAAATGCTAATTCCATCAACAGGCTCATTATTTTTTTTCTCTAATGCATTTGTTAAAAAAAATTAAAAAAATGAAAAAAGAAAAGAAAAAGATATCAGTCAGCTACATTAAAGAATTATATTCCGCATTAAAGAATTATATTCAAATAAGCCATTGTTAAAACTTTTCTCATAAGCATAACAAAACTAACCTTATCAACAATATTCGGAATTGAGTTCCTCCCGATTCTAGGATATGCATTTAGGTTGCATCGATTGTCCATGTTTCGCATTGCAACTTCCTGTAAACAAATTCAAACATTTCATCTAAACTATATATTTACAATAAAAAAGATCATTGAAAACTCAAGATCAATTTCATACTTTTGTTGATTCCATACTCCAATAGCTCACTAGTTCTACCCATTGATCAGGTTGCACATCTCGAGGTACAATAGCAAGGCGCTCTGGATCATCTTGAAAGGGTACAAAGTACTTTCTCTTTAGTTCATACTTAAAAGATTTCCATGCTTTGTTTAATTTTTTAAGAAAAATCTTCTTAAATCCGTCGGGTGCATTGGTGTTTGCCTGAAAAGAACACACAACTACTCATCAACTCACATATATTAAAGAATTTGAAATCATGAAAATGACAATGCTGACCTTAACATCTTTCCAAACAATTTCTAGGACTTTGTCTTCCATCCCATCCCATGAAGTCCAATATAAAGGAAACCATAAGGCATTTCTTGCAAAGTTTCCAAGTTGACTAGCTAACTTGGCAGCATTATCACCGATTGGATTACAATTTTTGTCCCAATCAATTATTTTCTTTCTCTGACCCCACCCATCCCATTCACGAGCCTGTCCTCTACCCTTTCTTTTTGTTGTAGAGTCACCATCTGTATTATCTAGAGAGACAAAATAATAATTCTATTAATAAATCTAAAATTAACTAAAATTTATTAATAAATCTCATAATGTTGCTGCTAATGAAGAAACTAAGAAATTCATATCCAAAAATAATGGTTATGTGCTCTTTCTCTGTATCAGTGTTGTAGGACTTGTGGAACCTACGCTTTCTAGATTTGTGCCAGGAAATAGAAAGAGACTCCAATATCAACTCTCTCATTCAAGCAAGAGAGCTATATTATAGCTCAAAAACATGCTCAATTATGCTGCAAAATGGGGATATTGACCTTTTCTTTTCCTTTGAAGGACCAGCTGAGATTCTGGCCTACAGAAGCAAGTAGACCATTATCAATATCATAGGAGAAGGTGTCAGGGAAGGTGTCAGAACTAACAAAATAAGGGGCATGGAACTGCAGCGCTGCTGCCAACGCTCCTGATTTTCCCATACTTATATACTACTTAATCAATGGCTGAGATAAATTCTACTTAGTGTGGTTCCACAAACATTTAATTGATCCTAGTCGTCCCCCAAAATAGGGGGCGTGGCATAAATCTTGGCCGCTACGGCAGCGGCAGCATCAAATTCCACGCAGCTGCAATGCCAAATCCCCAAAATGAGTTATTCCACCCCAGTGGTGTACTTAGGAGTTCTGGTCAATGGCATCAAGAAAAACACATGTTCTTAAAAACAAAATAAGAAAATCAATAATTTGACAAGGGACAATATACATACAGTGAAAACAATTGCAACTGTGCGAAGTAAAGGCTTCAGGAAGTTACACATTAGCAAGAAAATCAAGTCATGTACAAAATTCAGACAAGGAAACTATTCACAATTCAAAAGAGAGTGAATAGGAAATAGTTTAACATAATGTAACAATAGGACAGTTATTACCAACAAAATCGGGTCGACGCGAGTGACCTCAGCATACTTCAAAACCGTAGAAAGGAAAATGCTAAAGTCGAGAAGTCAAAATTGAAGAAGAGTTAAACAGTAAACAAGGCCAAAAGATGTCAATATATGTGGCAATTTGAAATTTGATTTGAAAGTAAAAGACTGGAGTAGCAATAAACAATAGCCGGCCGTAAAATGAGTGATACTGACAAGTTCAAATTGTGCAGTTGCATCATTTAAAGAAACAGAAAATAAAAAATAGAAATAAACAAAGAGAATCATTCAGGGCGTGTGTGCTTTTGTGCTACGTGCAAGTAAACCACTAAACCAACAGTAGATCTAGACTCAACTTGCAGAATCAATCCTAGCTCAAGCACAGTAGTTGTAGCCATGATGCATGCAAATCACAGTAGTTGTAACCACACAATTTTGCTTTATGAGAAGCCAGTTAACTAACCAAATATTCATACGAACTCCCTACCTCAGCTCCAAACAAAGAGTGGAATATGATGTATGTGGACTATCAAGTGAATTTACTAGATTTACCTGCCGAATCATCAAGCTCATTATCATTGGACAAAGGTTGTGAAGAAGCATCATGATGGGCATGCCTTGGAACTATGGGACCATGCTCTTTTTCCCATGCAGCGACTATTTCATTTATATGTCGAGCACATCCATTTGGACGCTTAGTTCGTATTACAGATGATCCACCTGAGGATCCCTCGGCTGATCTTCCATTTGCTACATGATTTGCCATGGTTTGAGAGATTCCACTTCTAATGGCTAATCTTCCTGCACTTCATAGCCACTTAAAAAGTTATATATAAATCATCATATTGAACAAATCAAAGTTATTTACAAACAAATCAGATACTACGTTTTCTTTACCCACCATAGATATTATATCAGTTATATATAAATCATCATATTGAACAAATCAAAGTATCACTGAAACTTAATATTGAACAAAAAGCTAAATAAAAATCATTGAAATGTTTCCATGAAATCACAAGCATAATTCCTACAGAATCAAGATACCCATAGAAGTGTAGAGTACTAATTGTTATATTCGCAAATACTAATAATAATATTGAACAAAAAGCTAAATAAAAATCATTGAAATGTTTTGCTAATAAAGTTTTCAGTTATCCTCCATCTCATCCCCTTCAACATCATCATCGTCGGGTATAGTTGTGTCAATTAAAACTCCATCTACGCCTTGTCGGGCCCAAGAAGTAGTATGGTTTTGCTCCAACTGCTGCCTGTTGAACGGCTCTACTTGAGAGACTTCTAAATCTTCTTCAACTATTAAGTACTTATCAAACCTATCCCTTGGGTTCATTCGAGCAACAACATACCAATCCGGTTCTATAGGATCTTCCACATAAAAAACTTGTTCTGCTTGGGATGCCAATATGAAAGGTTCATCGCCTAAACGATTCTCTTTATATAACAAATGATTGAAGTTCACAAGTGTAAATTTGAATTCATCTACCATCTTCCCTACTCGGGGATTGACCCAATCGCATTTGAACAATACAAACTTCAGACCATTAAGATAGTGAAGTTCAAGGATATCAGTTAATACTCCATAGTAAACAATATCCCCGGAACGAGGATTAGAATCTCGACTACTGGAATAACTCATTTGAGTTGCTTTTAGAAAAATACCACTATTTTGTGTCTTCCTACTGAGATCCAGCTTTTTAGTTCGAAAACGAAAACCAGATATTATGTATGATTTATAACGATATGCATTTTTTCGAGGTCCGAGAGCAATGCTCCTTATTTCATCTGTAATTTCGTCATCATTGATAGTCTGGTTGACCTACATTCAACAAGGATAAATAGGTTTAGAACTACATATATGATTAAAACGTTGTATATTGAGCATATGCAATTAACTTACATGATTGCGTAACCATATATGAAACTCTTTATTATGCTTACGGTTAACAAGATGTTTCTGTGAGTTGTGGGGATACATTATGGTATGCTCAGCAATGTGTTTTCTGCCAAATTAATAGAACAATTGTTAGTTTTTCCAAAACACATTTACATATATACTTGTGTTGCTATATTCAAATTTTACTTACTCAATGAACGGTGTCAACGCCTCAACATTTCCTAGCACATATCGATGTGCTTGTGTGAATGTTGTATCATCAAGCTCTACATCCACCTTTTTCCCTAATCCACGACCATGTTGTTCACCTCTATCATCATTTCTGGCTGGACGATTAGACTTTGTTTCCACACTATCATCCACGTACCTCGTACAGAAAGTCATGCACTCGTGTAAAAGGACATTTTTAGCTATTGAAGCCTCTGGGCGAGCACGGTTACGCATATAAAGCTTTAAAGTGTGAAGATATCTTTCTATTGGATACATCCAACGATAGATGACTGCACCTGCTAAATGAAGCTCATTTGCCAAATGTATAGGCAAATGCTCCATGACATCAAAGAAACTAGGTGGAAATATCTTTTCAAGACTGTAAAGTGTAAGTGCCATACGATCTTCAAATTTCTCCAGATCAGATAAAGTATTAACACTTGAGCATAATATTTCAAAACAATTGCTCAACTCAATTAGTGCTTGTACAATGTGCTTTGGTAGGGCCCATCTTATGGCTATAGGAAGCAATTGTTGCAATAAAATATGGTTGTCATGGCTTTTAAGCCCCCGAATTGTTCGTTCATCAAGGTGCACACATCGTGAGATATTCGACGAGTAACCATCAGGGACTCTAACATATCTCAACACTTTCAAGAATATTTCCTTCTCTCTATTAGTCATTGTATACTCAGCCGGAGGCAAATAATCTATATTCGCCCGTGGATGAGGATGCAACTCGTGCCTAATATTCAACTCCTTTAGATCTCTTCTCGAGTACACGTTGTCCTTTGTTCTTTTTTTAATACCCAATATTTTGAACAAGACATTATCACATACATTTTTCTCAACATGCATAACATCAAGATTATGGCTAATTACATTATTCTCCCAATGTGGCAATTCCCAAAAGATGCTTTTCTTCTTCCAGTTATGTATTTTCTTCGGTGGTTGTGAGCTTTGTTTAGCAAGCTCCTTCTATCTTTGCTCCCTCTTTCTCTTTCTGAACACATCTTCTTTCTTGTACACAGTTTCAATGGCGTGGTCATTTAATTGCTTTAACAACCGAGATCCTATTAGCTTAGGAGGGGATGGTCTAGTATCTACTTTCCCATCGAAGGCGGGTTTCTTATTTCTGAATCTATGACGAGGGGGTAAGAACCTGCGATGACCCCAATAGCAAAACTTACGACTATGAGTCAATCTTGTTGCTTGATTATCTTTGTTGCATATTGGACACGCAAATTCTGCCTTGGTACTCCAACCAGATATGTTAGCATAGGCAGGAAAATCACTAATTGTCCAAAACAAGGATGCTTTTAATTGGAAGAAGTTTTTGGTTGATACATTATATGTAGATACCCCATCTTGCCATAATTCTTTTAGCTCCTTTACCAATGGTTGTAAATAGACATCAATATTATCTAAAGGCATATTCGGCCCATTAATGAGCACAGACAAGATGAAATTTGACTCTTTCATGCGCACCCATGGGGGAAAGTTATAAGGTATTACGACAATAGGCCATGTACTGTGAGAGATGCTCATATTTCCGAAAAGCCATCTGTTGCTAGTCCAAGCCTAATATTTCGACTTTCACTAGAAAGATGGATATTGCTGATCAAATCTTTTCCAAGCGAGAGAATCTGCAGGATGCCTCATCACACCATCATCGATCCGCTCTTCTTTATGCCATTTCATAAGTGGAGCTGTATGAGAGCACCAAAAAAGTCTTTGCAATCTTGGCTTTAAAGGCCAATACCTCACTTGTTTTTCAGGTACTCTTTTACCCTGTGCACCTTGGCTTTCACCTGCAATTCCAATCTCACTTGCACCACCACTCTTATATCTAGATGCACCACAAATTTCACAGTTTTCTAGACTTGCATCATCATTACGAAAAAGCATACAACTATTTGGACACACATCCCAAGTCACATAATTGAACCCCAAATCCGAAGTTAGCTTACTAGCCAAATAATAAGATTTTGGAATTCTCGCCATTGGAAAAATCTTTCTTAGGAACTTCAAGATTTGTGTGATATACTTATTTGTCATATTATTGACTTGCTTTAGATTTAAGAGTTCAACAACAAACGAGAGTTTTGTTACTCCTTTTGGACAATTTTCATACAAGTCACTTTCGGCATCCTTTAAGCGCCTGTAAAAATTTGTGACATCTTCATTAGACCCCATAACATCTTCGAAAGCTTCTTCAAAATCAACATCATCATCATCATTAGTTATGTGTTCAGGGGCGGATTTACTATAGTGCCAAGTGTTGCCGAGGCAACACCAAAAAAAAAATATATATATATTTTTTCTTTTTTGCATAAAATAAACTGTATTGCATATATATTAAATTGTTACATAGAAGCATGTGTCTAAGTTAGCTAAACTGGTTAAGATATTGAAAGAAAACCCAAAGGTTTTAGGTTCGAATCTCATGAAATGCTGTTGTTTTTTTTTTTATTTTTACTCTGAAAAATCTCTTTCTTTTTTTTCAAAACACTTCCTATTTCTCAAAAAACCCACTAGAACCTTTCTTTTTTTCGCCAAACACCCCCTAATACTGTTTTCTCTCATTTTCCTCGTTATTTGAAAAAACAACTACAACTATTTTTATTTCTAAAAACCCACTACAATTACATTTGTTTTATCTCTTGAATGGTACAATTTAAATCATGTTTTTATCTTTTAAATGGTACATATTGAAGCATATTATATTTATTTATGTAAACATATTGAATCTTAGTATTACGCTAATTTTTTTCTTCCTAAAAAAAATAGACAACACCAAATATTTTGGTGTAGATCCGCCACTGTATGTGTTCATCATTACTCGCCTGGTCATTGGATAATGGGGGAACCCCCATTCCCACTTGGACTAAAGAGACCATATTGGCGGTTAGACCAGGTTCAATTGTTGTAGCATCATTCATCATCATGCCTTCCTCGGAAGTATGAGAATTTCTATTCAACCCACTCACAATGTTCTCCCCATGACGGTTCTAGACTATGTAACTTTTATTAAAGCCATGCATCTCTATATGTATCTTTACCATCTCTAGGTTATGATAATAACGATTTCGACACTTAGTACACGGGCAATATATCACATCTGCAACAGTATCTTTGTCCTTAAATGCAAACATTAGAAAAGCATCAACTCCATCTTTATAAGGCTTCGTAGTCCTATTTCTTAATCCAATCCAACTCTTATCCATAGCCACTTTAATGCACTGTTACCTTGTATAAAAACATAATGATAAGCACTTAGAATAATATAAGTAAATAAAGTACTTTCTTCGTATATATAGCATACATACACAAAAAAGTCTAGTTAATGCAGTGATAAGAATCAGTAATAAAAGTACTTCAGAGGACATGACAGACTGGAACATAATTTCTTAATATGCTGAATTAGCGATTTGAACTATCCTTGCGTGAAATTGTCTTTGTACCGCATACAATGAAAAAAGAAACACATTTATAGATCAAAACCAATTCATTGTACATGTTAAAGGATAAAATTGAAAATTAAAGCAGGGTTTGCACAATCATATTGAGGTGAAATTCACAATACATATACAAATCAAAAAACATCATTAGCAAAAGAAGACAAAGAGAGATAGATTACCTAGATGCTTCACTCGAAGATTACCCCAACTGAGTACAAAATTACGCCGACATGACAGGAAAATACGAACAGTAACAGAGCAAAATTATGCGAACAAGAAGTCACCTAACAGCCGCAAATAGGAAGAAATCAATTCGCTAGGGTTTACAGTAGTAGATTAAAACCTACTGACCTGTTGATGGAGTGGGCGTGGTTACCTGTTCTGCCGCTGTATAGAGTAAATGATGGAGTCGGCGTGGTTACCTGTTCCGCCGCTGTAGAGAGAAATCGATGGAGTCGGCGTGTTAATCAGAGTAGACGAGGGAGAGGGAGATGAGAGAAAAAGATGGGAGTCGGCGTGGTTACCTGATCCACCGCTGTAGAGAGAAACGATGAAGGAGTCGGCGTGTAATCAGAGAGGGAGAGGGAGACGTCGTGGGTTTTGGGGGTTATGTTTATTCAATATTTAATTTAATAATTTTTGTTAAAACCGTGAAATTAAGGTCTTCAATTTGTCGTCCCCAAAATTTAAATCAATTAGGATTTTTGTATCAGTCTCATTTAGCCGTTAATAGGGACTATTCATTTTGTCCGACCCAAAAAACCTAGTCCCTAATAATATCTTTTTTTGTAGTGTCTAATCGTGTGAGCCTAAGTATCATGAGAAATGCAGTCCCGGAGACATTTCTGAACAGTGTCTCTGAGGATGTTGGTGCTAAAGGTTTTCTGGATACCCTATAGGAACGCTTTGCAAAAAGCGAGAAATCGAAAACAAGTGCTACCTTAAGGAAGCTTGTTTCCATGAGGTATAAGGGTAATGGAAACTGAAGGGAGTGCATAATGGAAATGTTTCACCTATCAACAAAATTAAAGGCACTCAAGTTGGACTTATCGGAAGACTTGCTTGTGCATTTGGCTTTAATTTCTCTCCCTCCGCAATTTGGTCATTTTGAAATGACCTATAATTTTCAAAAGGACAAGTGGAATATTAATGAATTAATTTCACATGTGACGGAGGAGGAAGATAGATTGAAGCATGCAAAACCCGAAAGTGCTCATTTAGCATCTACCTCTTCTCGTGGAACAAAGAGAAAAGGGAAAGAGATTGCGGTTGCAACTAAGAAGCCTAAGGGATCATTCAATGATCATAAAGTGAAGAAGTGCTTCTTTTGCAAGGACCTTACTCACATGAAGTACGACTGCCCTAAGTATCGCCAATGACGAATTAAGAAAGGTATTTCATTTGGCCTTGTTTGTACTGAGGCAAATTTAGTTTCAATTCCTTTGTATACATGGTGGTTGGATTCTGGTGCAACAACTCACATAAGTTCATGTATGCAGGGTTGCCTGAACTACCGAACACCCAATGAAGATGAAAGATATATCTACATGGGAGCTGGAAAGCCGGTGGAAGTTGTAGGCATAGGGACATTTAGATTATCTTTAAGTACCGGATATTTTTTAGTTTTGAATAATACATTTATTATACCATCTTTTAGACGGAATTTGGTCTCAATAACTACCTTAGATAGGAAAGGATATTCCTGTTTTTTTGGTAATAATAAATGTGATTTATATTTCAATTCAAAGCTTTTTGGTACTAGTACTTTATCTTATGTTGATAATCTTTATTTGCTTGACACAGTCAAGTCAATAAATGAGTCCCATAATAATGAAACTAATTCTAGAGGCACAAAACGAAAGTTTTCAAGTAAAAATTCTTATACCTTATGGCATAGGCGTTTGGGCCATATCTCTAAAAGGAGAATTGAAAAGTTTGTGTCCGAGGGAATATTACACAAACTTGATATTCTGAAAAATAACTTTTGTATTGAATGCCTCAAAGGGAAATTTACAAACACTAAAGGCACAGAATCCTTGAGAGCCTCAAACGTCTTAGAACTTATTCATACGGATATATGTGGACCGTTCACTACCCCTTCATGGAACGGTCAAACATATTTCATCACGTTCATAGACGATTTCTCTCGTTATGGATACATTTATTTGCTTCATGAAAAGTCTCAATCTTTAAACATTTCCGAGTCTTTTACGGCCGAAGTTGAAAATCAACTTGGAAAGACTATTAAGAATGTTAGATCCGATCGTGGTGGTGAATACTACGGACGGAATAACGGTTTGGGAGAACAACGTCTAGGTCCTTTTGCTGACTTTTTAGAAGAGTGTGGGATTGTTCCTCACTACACCATGCCGGGGAAACCCAATATGAATGGTGTAGCAGAGAGACGGAATACAACCCTTAAGGATATGGTAAGAAGTATGATTTCTTGTACTTCTTTACCTCACTCATTATGGGGAGACGCATTAAAAACCGCAGCTTATATTCTCAATAGAGCATCTTCAAAGGCTACCGACAAAACCCCTTATGAGTTATGGACGAATAAGAAACCTTCCTTAAATCATCTTCATGTATGGGGATGTCCAGCAGAAGCTAGGCCTTATAGGCCTAATGAGGGCAAACTGGACCCTAAAACTGTTAGTAGCTATTTTGTAGGGTATGCTGAGAGATCTAGGGGATATAAATTCTATGACCCAAAAACTAGAACATTTTTCGAGACGGAAAATGCTAGGTTTTTTGAGGATGTTGATTTTAGAGGGGAAAATTTGAATAGTAATTTTGAATTTGAAGAGTTAGAGGAGGAATCCGTTTATATACCTCTTCCTATAGTTTCTATCGAAAATCAAGCACTCGTGCCTGAAATTCGACAAGAACATGTAATTCAAAATAACATTAATTCTCCTATTAATGAACAACATGAAAATGTTGATGAGGAAATTCAACAACCTCAAAATGAACCGGTGCCCTTAAGAAGATCTAATAGAGCAAGAAGGAGTGCTATTCCGGATTATTATGATGTGTATCTTGTCGAGAATGAAACCGTTAGGTTTAGTGGGAGATGAATCAATCACCTTCCATGAAGCCATTAATGGTCCAAATTCTCATAAATGGATTAATACCATGAATGAAGAGTTAAAATCCATGAAAGACAATGATGTTTGGGATCTTGTCCCATTACCTAAGAATGTGAAACCCATTGGGCGTAAATGGGTTTTTAAGACCAAAAGGGATTCACAAGGTAATGTGGAAAGACATAAGGCTCGTCTTGTCGCTAAAGGATTTACTCAAAAAGAAGGCATTGATTACAAAGAAACATTTTCACCGGTATTCTCTAAAAATGCTTTTAGGATCATTATGGCATTAGTAGCACATTTTGACCTTGAGCTTCATCAAATGGATGTAAAGACTGCTTTTCTCAATGGCGACATTGAGGAAACTATCTATATGAAGAAACCAGAAATGGTGACTGATTCAGATCAAACTAGTCAATTAGTTTGTAAACTTAAGAAATCCATTTATGGGCTTAAGCAAGCATCTCGTCAATGGTACTTAAAATTTAACCTAGTTATTCTTTCATTTGGCTTTGAAACGAATCTTGGTGAAGATTGTGTGTATCATAAGTTCATTGGGAGTAGGTTTATATTTTTAATCTTGTATGTGGATGATATTTTACTTGCTAGTAATGATAAGGATCTTCTTAAGGAAACTAAGAAATTTCTCTCAAATAAATTTGAGATGAAAGATCTTGGTGAAGCTTCTTTTGTATCAGGAATCCAAATACATCGTGATCGTTCACGAGGTATTTTAGGATTATCACAAAAAAGCTATATAGAGAAGGTATTACAAAGGTTTAGCATGGAAAATTGTAAGCCACATGACACCCCTGTCTCTAAGGGAGATAAATTCAGTCTAAAGCAATGTCCTAAAAATAATATTGAATCCAAGTATATGGAAGAAATCCCATATGCATCGGAAGTAGGAAGCTTAATGTATGCACAAGTCTGTACTCATCCAGATCTTGTATTTATTGTTGGCATGCTTGGTCGATACCAAAGCAATCCGGGAAAAGAACATTGGGTTGCAGCCAAAAGGGTGATGAGATACTTACAAAACACAAAAGACTACATGCTTACATATACAAAGTCGGATCATCTTGAGATCGTTGGTTATTCCGATTCCGACTTTGCTGGGTGCCAAGATAGTCTAAAGTCGACATCCGGTTACATTTTCACATTAGCTAGTGGAGCGGTATCTTGGAGAAGTGCCAAGCAAACATTAGTAACTTCTTCCACCATGGAAGTCGAATTTGTTGCTTGCTATAAGGCATCCAGTCAAGCTATATGGCTGCGTAAATTCATTGAAGGACTGCGAATTGTTAAAGGTGTTGAAAGACCGCTTAAGTTATATTGTGACAATCGGGCCGCAGTATAGTACTCCAACAACAACAAGATTTCATCAAAGTCTAAACATATAGGTATTAAGTTTCTTGTTGTAAGAGAAAGAGTACAAAATGAACAAATAGATATACAACTTATAGGAACAAATTCCATGTTAGCGGATCCATTTACTAAGGCATTGTCTCCTTTAGTTTTTCACAAGCATGTTGCTCATATGGGTGTAATGACTTTTGATAATGCTTAAATCAATGGGAGTTTGTGTTGTTCTTCATTTACTATTTGTTTTATTAATATTGATCTCATTTGGTTAAGAAGGACTAGTTGGAGAATATATATATACATTTTGTATATTCTTTAATATTTCATGCTACATATCTATACTTAATCTATGTCATTTAGTTGAATATATATATGTGATTAATGTGGATTTAGATGCGAATCAATTACAACGACTGCCCCTTTAATCCCTATACTTATAAGACTGATGGACGGAAATGTGTTGGATGACAATAAAAGTGCACATAAGGGTTGTCATTCATATTATAAAATGATTAAAGGAATTTATTAAGTCAAAGACACATATTCATGTAATCCAAGTGAAAGATTGTTAGAACATGAATTAATTAATATGTGTTGATTAATTCCATATGTTATAATCATTTAATAAAGTTAAAGTATAGATTAAATATGTAGAATTCCATTAGGTGTAAGTACCATTAAATGATGGGCATAATGGTAACTTCACGCCACCATCTTTGTGAAAGGGTGTTGACGAACGTCGAAACGTCAAAAATAAAGTTCCAACTCAACTATCTACAAGTGATTTGTAAATAGGGTAAGTCGGGTCGAACCACAGAGACACGAATTTAAAGTGTAGGAATTATTGCTATAACAAAAAGTTGGTAAAGTGAATGATTTGTTGATTTGTTTAAGATTACTATGTTTGCGAAAAGTAAATAAAAGTGATTATAATCGAGTTTTATAATAAGGAGACAATTCCCGGAATTGGTTTCACAAATTATGCTCAAGTTTCACAATTCATCAATCAAAGTATACTTGGGGTTTTTGTTCTTACAAAAATATGATTGGGACACTTTGGCGGGTGATTTGCAATCAAGTGTTCCCAATTAATCTATTCCCTTGGCCCGTTCATAGATTAATTCGGAACCCAATTAGAACTTAAGAACAATACAAGAAAAACCACAATTCTTATGAATCTTTTGGCGGAGATTCAATGAATTGTTACTATCAAGTTAAGTCTAATTTCAATTATGAATTTGGCGATTCGCAATTGAAATTCCCAAGTAATTCAAGAACAATTATGTGATCAAGATAAGTATTCTAAAATTCAAGTAAAAGCAACTTGACAATCCCAAGTAATACAATGATAAAGATGAAAAATAAAACTTAAAACATAATTGTTACCTCCAATTCCAAGAACAAAGAAATTAGTTATCCATGAAAAAGAAGAACACCAAGACAATTCTAAGGAAATTCTGCATGAGGTTCTAAAGAAAAATATAAAACTCTCTACTTATAGTTCTCTAAAAAAAACTGAAAAAAATAATAATAAAAATTAAATAAAACCATGTTCTCCACTACTGCTGCAATTAATCCTTATTAAAAATCATAAACAGCCACCATTTAATAAAAACCATTCATTTCCCATTAATGCTCAACCGCCTGTAACCATTCTGCAAAACGCCTCGTGGGCGGTCGCCCACTTCACCCCTGGGCGGTCGCCCAGTTCTCCAGAAACAATTGTCTTCACCTCTCATGCTGGTGAGCGGTCGCCCACAAGTCCCTGCACGGTCGCCCAGTCCAACAGAAGGTTCAAGCTTTCAACATTATTTCTCCTGAGCGGCCGCCCACCTCAACCTGAGCGACCGCCCACAATGACGGACTGTTGGGCCATTTTCTTTTCTTTCCTTTGGCCCAGCTTGCTTCAAAGGCCCTGCTTTGGCAAAAGCCTTGTGATGTTTTAACCTCTCCTTCTTCCTTTTTTACTCATTTGAATTCCGTCCGTCCCACAATTGCAATGTTCCATTTTCCACTTGATTTGTTCACAATTTTTCCCAATTTCCAACTTTGCACCACTGAAACTAAAAACACTAAAAACTTCCATTAAACAAACAAAACTCAAGGATTAAGCAAATAATAAGTTCAAAAAGTAGTCAATGGATGAGTGTAAAACTCACTCATCAAATACCCCCAAACTTAGACATTTGCTAGTCCTCGAGCAAACACTAAAACAAACTAAACATAAAACAACTAAACGAACAAAAATTAAAAACAAACTATTCTAACAAATAATCAACTATGTCCCTACATTCTTGCATTCCCCACAATTGCATAAATCACCAAACACCATCAACCGCAGGATAATATTTTCCACAATGCAAGTATCAATATATTTTCCATTAATTGTAAAATATTACTTAACCATTATAATTGCACCATAAATCTCTTTATGCAACAACATCTTTCTCTTTTCTCACAACCACGATTCATTTTTACAAAGCTAAGTACACCAATCATCTTTTATTTTATTGACTCTATTTACCAAGCAACAACACTTTTTAGACACAAAACATGCATATTCCCATGAAATAATTACACCCCCCCACCTTGATCTTTTAAACACCCTTTTAAATCTACTACCGTTCAAGTAGGGAACACTGTAGCGGCGAACTCCATGCCCCTAATACTAAGTAGAGATTTATTTAAAGGTTTTGAGAGTTAGCCATTTCGGTATCGAGCTTGATACGGACCATCACGGCGGTAAAGCTCTTCCTCCATAACGCTACTGCATACCCAGAAATCTGGTTAAGCTAGAATAATCCCTAACCGATTAATCTACACGTCTGGAGGTTTCACCGAATACACATTGCATTGCCATTGCTCTCATTTTATTTTTTCCTTTTTCTTTCTTTCTTTTTTTTTTCTTTTTAAGATCACAAGGGGGGGTTCCAATCACAACCAAGGAATACACCTCACAAGACTTGCCTAGTGTTGCTACATCGGTAAACAAATTCATTAACTCAAAAGGTGATGGTGTACTCTAAACTTTATAAAAATGAATCAAAATTATCATCAAAGAGCATACTTTCACAAGTGCACAAAACTTACAACTAAGAGATTTATGACTCAATTATAACTCTTAAGTAATATAACACAATTAACCAAAAAATATACCAACTTGCATAAACATATTTACACCCAATTTATCCTTCCTAGCGGTCACAATCCATCACATGCAATTAAGGGAACACCAAGAATGTTAATGATTATATACAAAAAAGGACATAGCTAATTTTTTTTTTTTCTCATCTTTCAAAATTTTTTTGTTTTTTTTTTTTTTTTTTTTTTCAAAACAATAAAGCATATACAAACAACCAAGTACCCCACACCCCCAAACTTAAAATATGCATTGTCCCTCATGCACCAAATAAAAGAAAGGATAGGGGTACCTTCAACCACCAACTATCTCCAATTGGTCCCAAGGGACCCACCGAGCCACTTCCGCTCGAATCGGTGCCAAAGTCTTTGCTGGCTGCTGTTCTTGACCTTCTTCTTGCTGCTTTGCTCCTCCCACGAACCCCATCCTCTCATCTGCTCCGGGGTACGGTATCGTGGCGGTTGGTATGGGATGTGCTGAGGCGGTGGAGGCGGAGGAAGCTCGTGCCTCATCTCTGGAACATCTCGATTGCGCATCCTCCATACGCTGCCTCCACATACTAGCAGCATAAAACTCCTCAGTAGCCATCGACTGGAGCTGTCTCTGGCTCTCCTCCATACTCACCAACCGCTGATCCATAACATCATAATGCCCCCGGAGCTGCCTGATTTCCTCGGATAGAGCATCTACATGGCCTCCCACATAGTAGGCCGCCTCCGTTGGAGTGAACTGCTGTTCCTCCATCTCATCATCCTCTTCATTCCCTCTTACTCCTCTCGAAGATCCTTCACCCGGCTGCAATTGAGTATGCCCCTTAATAACCAGGGACCTCTTACTAACAGCTGTCCCGCTCGACACAATGTCCCTCACAATCCGCAACCGAGGAAAACTCACCCCCCTACTCTCTATCAATCCCGATATCAACAATGGAAAACTGAAATTGCAACGCCCAATTGTCTTAATGGTGTTTACAATTTCCTTGGATATAGCCAACCCGGTGTTGAACCTTTGACCCGACAATACCACATTCATCAACAGTGCCCGTCTCCAATGCACATCATTATAATGTGAAGTCGGCATAATACGCTCGCAAATGAATCTATGCAAAGCGCGCATCCTTAAGTCCATGTCTCTAGCCTTCTTCACATTCCCATTCCTCAATAGCGTTACATCAACATTTACAAAATAGGGCTCCAACATGTGAAGGTTACCCGCCACATTCAATTCCATGATTTTCGCACTATTGTAATAGTCACAAGCACTGTTTTGATGCCCCGGTGCTTCCATCCTATAGTATCCATTGATATCCTCGGCATTGTAGTACACATTTGTCCCCCTCACCCAACCACACTTCCTTGTTTGTCCCGCCTCAAACGCATTTGCGTAAAATTCCCGAACCAACAATTTTGAACCTTTGTTAGTCGGGCGGCTTGCTAAGTTACCCCACCCATATCTAGCAAAGATGTCATCCAATCCAAGCTCATTGGGGTTAAATTCATTTTCCACAGAAAATCCCTTATTTGCATATTTGTCAAAAAATGTCTTTGCTTTACCCCCAATAAACTTTGTTGCATCAAACTCAACTACCGGCTCCGAAGCGGGAACATTCCTTTGCCTAGACATTTTTTATCAACTATACCCACAAAACTTCCCAACAAAAGTATTAAAGAAGATTGGAGTGAAAATCTTACTTTGCCGGAAATGTCACCGGAGTCTCACCGTAGTTTGGCCGGAATCTTGCCGGAGTTGAAGAAGATGAACAGAAAAGAACAACCCTTCCTTGCACAATGAGTATCACACGAACCCCTTGCTTTCTAACTCAAAAATCGAGCCTTGTGCAACTTTCTTCACCACTTGCAAAATTTCAAAAAAAAACTCTTCAAGATTCTTCAACAATGGTGGAATTTTGGGTTCAAATCCTTGGTTTAAGAGGTTGGTATGGTATGGAGAGGCAATTTATGGAAGAAATTTGGGAGGTTTGAGTGTTTGGGGAGAGGATTTTTAGAGAGATAAAGGGAGAAGGCCGGTGGATTTAGAGAGAGAAGGAGGGGGACTTTCGAATTTTGAAATAAAGGAGGAGAGTAACGGCGGATCTCTTTTAGGGCAAAAACTGTAACGCCCAAATCGCCTTGTGGGCGGTCGCTCACCCCAGTCTGGGCGGTCGCCCACCTGTCCAGAAGTATCAATCATTTAACATCTCCAATGTGGGCGGTCGCTTATTCCATCCTGGGCGGTCGCCCACCTGTCCAGAAGTGTTCCATATTTCAAAGTTTGAATGTGGGCGGTCGCTTATTGACCTGAGGGCGAACGCCCACCAGCACAGCAAGTTTCTCAATTTTTGTTCCACCAGCATGGGCGGTCGCCCTCAACTACCTGGGCGGTCGCCCACATGCACAGAAACTCCACAATCTTTACAAGCCAGGCATGGGCGGTCGCCCTCAACACCATGGGCGGTCGCCCACATGTCCAGTGGGATTTTTCCTGGCCAACCACCTGCACAACATCAAGCAAGCAAACACCAAGCATAATATCCATTGATATATTACAATTCGACCCATATTTTGACCGCACTTTCGCTGCCTACGTCCCTATTGATGTGGGCGGACTACCCAACAACAATAGGCTCAGGTCACCGTAGTTCGACACGTTCCCGAAATACAAAAAAACAAAGCTTTTTTTTTTTTTTTTTAATAAAACAAACAATAAAATGAAAACCAAAATGAAAACTAAACTCTCCACCCCCAAACTTAATGATTACTTTGTCCTCAAAGTGATGAAAACAAAGAAAAAATTAAATTTAAGGGTACTACAATACACTACTTACCTTGGGTTGCCTCCCAAGCAGCGCTTTTGTTTAACGTCGTTAGCTCGACGGACTGACCTCCTCAACGCTTACGGATCCTTCAACTCGATCCTCTCAACATCCTTCGATCCCAAAACTCCATCCAAATAAGGCTTCACTCTTTGTCCATTGACCTTGAACCTATTGTTCGTAACCGGATTCACCAATTCCACGGCTCCATGAGAATATACGTTCACTACTTCAAACGGACCACTCCAACGAGAGCGTAACTTTCCCGGGAAAAGCTTCAATCTTGAATTGAACAATAACACCTTGCTTCCCGGAATAAGTTCCTTGTGCAAAATCTTTTGTCATGGTACCTTTTGTTCTTTCCTTGTACAACCGGGAGTTTTCATATGCCTCCAACCGATGCTCTTCAAGCTCATTCAAATGAAGTAACCTTTGCTCACCGGCTAGTTGCAAATCCATATTCAACTCCTTGATTGCCCAAAATGCTTTATGCTCAATCTCCACCGGCAAATGACAAGCTTTCCCAAAGACTAGCCGGTAAGGACTCATTCCAATTGGCGTTTTGTAGGCGGTACGGTACGCCCACAATGCATCATTTAACCTCAAGGCCCAATCCTTCCTGTTTGGCTTCACCGTCTTTTCAAGAATGGCCTTTATTTGCTTGTTACTCACTTCCACTTGCCCGGAAGTTTGGGGATGATACGCGGTTGCTACCTTGTGATTCACCCCATACTTCTTCATGAGTGCTCCAAAAATTTTGTTGCAAAAGTGAGAACCACCATCACTTATAATCGCCCTTGGAACGCCAAACCTACTAAAAATCACATCTTTGACAAACTTGACAACAACATTAGCATCGTTAGTCCGGGTAGGAATTGCTTCCACCCACTTTGACACATAATCCACCGATACTAAAATGTATTCAAAACCACATGAAACAACAAAAGGACCCATAAAATCTATGCCCCATACGTCAAACAAATCCACAACCAAGTTATTCGCGAGAGGCATTTCATCCCGCTTACCAATGTTACCGGTTCTTTGGCACCTGTCACAACTTTTACTAAAAATGTATGCATCTTTAAAAAGACTTGGCCAAAAGAAACCCGATTGTAACACTTTTGAGCGGTTTTCTTTCCACTAAAATGACCTCCACAATGCAATTCATGACAAAAAGAAAGAACATTTTGTTGCTCATTTTCATGAATGCATCTACGAATAACCATATCGGGACCATGTTTAAACAAATATGGGTCATCCCAATAATATTGCTTAACCATTGACAAAAATCTTTTCCTTTCTTGACTTGAAAAATCTGGATTTAGAACCCCCGTAGCCAAAAAATTTACAATGTCGGCATACCAAGGTTCACAATCCTTAACAACAAATAACTGCTCATCGGGAAAATTTTCATTCAAAGGAATTTCACTCACACACCCCTTTTCAAGTCTAGACAAGTGATCCGCCACAACATTCTCACAACCCTTTTTGTCTTTGATGGAAATATCAAATTCTTGTAAAAGTAACATCCATCTTAACAATCGGGGTTTAGCATCTTGTTTGGACAGCAAATAACGTAATGCAGCATGGTCCGAATAAATAATCACTTTAGATCCTAGCAAGTAAGAACGGAATTTTTCCAAAGCAAATACCACCGCCAAGAATTCCTTCTCGGTTGTAGTATAGTTCAATTGAGCATCATTTAACATTCTACTTGCATATTGGATCACATGTGACTTTTTATCGATTTTCTGACCCAAAACTGCACCCACCGCAAAATCGGATGCATCACACATTATCTCAAAAGGTTGAGTCCAATCCGGACCCACAAGAATAGGGGCTGAAGTCAATTTCTCCTTCAACAAATTAAAAGAATTGAGACATTCTTGGTCAAACACAAATTCCGTCTCTTTAGCAAGCAAGTTTGTTAACGGCTTACAAATTTTAGAAAAATCTTTTATAAAACGCCGATAAAAACCCGCATGACCAAGAAAGCTACGAATTCCCTTAACATTTGTTGGCGGAGGCAATTTAGAAATTATCTCAATTTTTGCCTTGTCAACTTCAATCCCTTTTCTTGAGACCAAATGACCCAACACAATTCCATGCTTAACCATAAAATGACTCTTTTCCCAACTTAAAGTTAAATTGGTATCACAACATCTTTTAAGAACCAAAGTCAAATTATCTAAGCATGCATCAAACGAATTACCATATAACGAAAAATCATCCATAAATACCTCAACAAACCTACCAATCATCTCGGAAAAGATCGACATCATGCACCTTTGGAATGTAGCAGGAGCATTGCATAAACCGAAGGGCATCCTCCGATATGCAAATGTTCCAAAAGGGCATGTAAATGTGGTCTTTTCCTGATCTTCCGGAGCAATGGGAATCTGATTATAGCCTGAAAAACCATCTAAGAAACAATAATACTCTTGACCAGCCAGCCTCTCTAGAATTTGGTCAATAAATGGCAAAGGAAAGTGATCCTTTCTAGTCGCCGCATTAAGTTTTCGGTAATCGATAACCATGCGTTGACCAGTGACCATTCTAGTAGGCAAAAGCTCATTATCCTCATTCTTAACAACAGTAATTCCGGATTTTTTAGCAACCACATGAACAGGACTTACCCACTTACTATCAGAAAGAGGATAGATAATACCCGCATCCAACAGTTTCAAGACTTCTTTTCTTACCGCTTCAAGCATGTGCGGATTCATCCTCCTTTGATTCTGCCGGACTGGCTTGGCATCATCCTCCATATGGATTTTGTGCATACACATGGTTGGGCTAATTCCTTTTATGTCCGTAATGCTCCAACCAAGTGCGGACTTGTGTCGCCTCAACACATCCAACAACTTTCTTTCCTGCAATTCTGTTAAGTCCGAAGCAATAATAACAGGCAAAGAATCATTTGCACCAAGAAAAGCATACTTTAAGCTAGATGGAAGTTGTTTAAGATCCAATTCGGGAGGAGAGACAATAGATGGCAAATGTTTAGGATTAAAATTACCTAAAGATTCCAAAGGAACCTTTTCAGTAATTTCCTCCATAACATCCATCTCCGCAAGAATGGCCCTCGCCTCATTTTGATCAAAAATACCTTCCATAACTAACTCATCCACAAATTCAGAAACAAGAGAGCCCTCATCATGCTCAAATAACACAGAATTTTCAGCAACATCACAAAATAAACACTCATTAACCTCATATGGCTTTTTCATGGAATCAAAGATCGAGAAATTAACAATTTCATCCATGACAGTCAAAGACAAACTTCCATCTTTCACATTAATCACCGCATCCGCGGTAGCCATAAAAGGTCTCCCCAACAAAATAGGGACCTCATTCACATCTTTAGCATCTCTTTCCATATCAAGAACCACAAAATCAACCGGGATAATTAATTTATCAACTTGAACTAAAACATCTTCTACTATTCCCTTTGGATATTTGACCGAACGGTCCGCAAGTTGCAAGGTCATAGTAGTAGGTTTTAGTTCACCCAACCCAAGCTCCACAAACAAAGAATAAGGCAACAAGTTAATGCTAGCTCCTAAATCTAACATTGCCCTCACTTTCTTAGAGTCCCCCAAAGAAATCATCACATTAAAACTACCGGGGTCTTTAAGCTTAGGAGGCAAATTCTTTTCAAAAACAGCACTAACTTGGTCCGAAACCACAATTTTTTCGTTCGGGGCATACTTTCTTTTATTTGTGCTCAATTCCTTGAAAAATTTAGCATAAGAAGGAATATTTTTAATTACATTGAGCAAAGGCAAATTTACATTCACCTTAGAAAGCATGTCATACAACTCTTTAAATTGTGTTTCGACCTTATTCTTGACCAATCTCCCGGGAAAAGGAACAGGAGGCACATAAGGCTTAAAAGGTGGAGTTGGAAGTTTCTCCTCGGGAGTCACTTCAACTCGTTCCTCAACCACCACTTCATTCTCATGCATTTTGTTATTATCTATAGGAGAAGGAGAAGAGTGTACCTCCTGAAGAGTCTTACCACTCCTCAGGGTGACGGCCTTTGCTTGTTCCGGTTGACTCGGTAGTGTACCCGGATTGTGCTTTTGGAGTGCCTCGGCAATTTGACCCATCTGATTTTCAAGCTTCTTCAGGGAAGCTTCTTGGTTCCCCATTCTTTGGTCCATGATCACTTGATTCTGTTGAGCGGCTTGAATGAATTTCTGCAACGTTTCCTCCACACTTGGCCTTGCAGGCCCTTGTTGCTGCGACTGTTGCATTTGTGGTTGGTATTGTTGCTGAAATTGACCCTGCCCTTGATTTCCTCCCCAAGAGAAATTGGGATGATTCCGCCAACCCGGATTGTAAGAGTTGGAAAACGGATCATTCCTCACTCTTGGTTGAAAAGCGTTCATTGCATTTGCTTGCTCAAGAAATTCCGGGAATTGGTCTCTTAATGGGCATCCCATAATATCATGGGAGTTCACATTACAAATTACACAACTTGTGCCCGAACTTCCCTCTCCTTGATTTCGCCCTTGGTTTTGACCTTGACTTTGAGCCGTCATCATTCCCATGAAATTCTTCATTTGCGTAGTCAATGCCGAAACTTGTTGCGCTAGAACATCATTGGACTCAACTTCATAGACACCTTTTCTTCCTCCTCTCACACTTTTCTCGCTGCGAATTCATGCCAAGTCTCTCATATAAGGCTCTAGTTTCATCCGCAGCTTTTCACCCATAGCACCCCGGCCGCATTATCCACTGGGCTTGACCTTGTTGAGTCAACCCATCATAGAAGGCCTGATTTAAGAGGGCTAAAGGAAACCCATGATGAGGACATTGGACTAGCAACATCTTGAATCGATCCCAAGCTTCATGAAAAGCTTCACCCGGCTCTTGATTGAAAGACATTATCTTGGACCTCAAGTCGGATGTCTTTTGATGAGAGTAAAACTTTGCCATGAACTTGTTGTAGACTTCCGTCCAAGTGTTAAGAGAGGCCGGAGCAAGTGCCATAAACCATGTCTTAGCAGCATCCTTCAACGTATAAGCAAAGCACCTCATTCTCAACTGCTCTTCTGTTAGTTGCCCCAATGGAAAACCTTGCACGGTGCTATAGAACTCTCTCATGAAGGTAATTGGGTCTTCCGATACCATCCCATGAAATGAAGGGAGCATGTTGAAATGGAGATTCTTCAACTCATAACTCCTTGCTGCTTGTGGGAGTACAATACATGATGGAGATGGTTCAATTACCGGACGTGCAAAATCACCCATCATTTGTGGTTCCGCCATTTTCACTTCTTCTTCAGAATCGTAATTCTCGGACTGTTGAGAGTAAACCGAATCACTTTCCGAATCACTTGGTTCCGGGTGCTTCCTCTTGTTGACGCGATGAATGTTGTGGTCAATTGGTAACAACTCGGGTTGTAGTGACCTACGACCAAACATTCAAATCTGCAACACCAAGTTAAAACAATACAAAAAAAAATATATACACAAAAAAAAAAAAAAAACTATTCACAATAGCAAATAATTAAAACAACTTTAAATTTCACGTCCCCGGCAACGGCGCCAAATTTTGACGAACGTCGAAACGTCAAAAATAAAGTTCCAACTCAACTATCTACAAGTGATTTGTAAATAGGGTAAGTCGGGTCGAACCACAGAGACACGAATTTAAAGTGTAGGAATTATTGCTATAACAAAAAGTTGGTAAAGTGAATGATTTGTTGATTTGTTTAAGATTACTATGTTTGCGAAAAGTAAATAAAAGTGATTATAATCGAGTTTTATAATAAGGAGACAATTCCCGGAATTGGTTTCACAAATTATGCTCAAGTTTCACAATTCATCAATCAAAGTATACTTGGGGTTTTTGTTCTTACAAAAATATGATTGGGACACTTTGGCGGGTGATTTGCAATCAAGTGTTCCCAATTAATCTATTCCCTTGGCCCGTTCATAGATTAATTCGGAACCCAATTAGAACTTAAGAACAATACAAGAAAAACCACAATTCTTATGAATCTTTTGGCGGAGATTCAATGAATTGTTACTATCAAGTTAAGTCTAATTTCAATTATGAATTTGGCGATTCGCAATTGAAATTCCCAAGTAATTCAAGAACAATTATGTGATCAAGATAAGTATTCTAAAATTCAAGTAAAAGCAACTTGACAATCCCAAGTAATACAATGATAAAGATGAAAAATAAAACTTAAAACATAATTGTTACCTCCAATTCCAAGAACAAAGAAATTAGTTATCCATGAAAAAGAAGAACACCAAGACAATTCTAAGGAAATTCTGCATGAGGTTCTAAAGAAAAATATAAAACTCTCTACTTATAGTTCTCTAAAAAAAACTGAAAAAAATAATAATAAAAATTAAATAAAACCATGTTCTCCACTACTGCTGCAATTAATCCTTATTAAAAATCATAAACAGCCACCATTTAATAAAAACCATTCATTTCCCATTAATGCTCAACCGCCTGTAACCATTCTGCAAAACGCCTCGTGGGCGGTCGCCCACTTCACCCCTGGGCGGTCGCCCGCCTCCGTAAAACAATTGTCTTCACCTCTCATGTTGGTGAGCGGTCGCCCACAAGTCCCCGCACGGTCGCCCTACCCAAAGAAGGTTCAAGCTTTCAACATTATTTCTCCTGAGCGGCCGCCCACCTCAACCTGAGCGACCGCCCACAATGACGGACTGTTGGGCCATTTTCTTTTCTTTCCTTTGGCCCAGCTTGCTTCAAAGGCCCTGCTTTGGCAAAAGCCTTGTGATGTTTTAACCTCTCCTTCTTCCTTTTTTACTCATTTGAATTCCGTCCGTCCCACAATTGCAATGTTCCATTTTCCACTTGATTTGTTCACAATTTTTCCCAATTTCCAACTTTGCACCACTGAAACTAAAAACACTAAAAACTTCCATTAAACAAACAAAACTCAAGGATTAAGCAAATAATAAGTTCAAAAAGTAGTCAATGGATGAGTGTAAAACTCACTCATCAGGTGTAGTCCCTAAATGAAGTGCACATTCTCTTATTATATAAAGGCTATCCATCAGCCATTAGAGACACTTGTTACAACCATAAAATTCAGTCATAAAATTATCTTCATCCATAGAGAAGATCAAGTGTGGGCACTATCATTTAGAAGAACTTCATACCCTAACATTCTTTCTTCTTCAAGAACATCAAGATGGACTCAACATGTATTACGCTTCCGCCTTCATCTTCTTCTCTTTCTTAATCTAGACTTGAGTGTTTTGGGTTATTGGAATAGAAATGTTCCAACAGATTAAATTTGAGAAAGTCTCCTCTCGACATCCTCGGTCTCCCCCCCCCTCTCCTCACATTTTCACCCTCTCTTGACCCTTTTTGTAAGTTTTTAAACGATATAACAAAAATTCTTATTGTTGAAATAGTATTTACAAACGTCAAACTAACACAAATTTTGATTTGAATTCCTCATTTTGATTGCAAATTACTTCGATTACATTGTTTTCAAAGTAATTTGAGGCTGAAATTTTCAAGATTTTATTTTCAAATTATTACAATTAATTTTAACTTTTTTTTTTGATTTTGATATACTTTCTTAATATTTTGATAATGTTTAATTTTGTAATTCTAGGGTTGATTATAACATAAAATTTGACCCACACTAACAAATAATTATGGATTCGCCATTGGAGGTAAGGTCTATGCCCCTCCTCTTGGTGGTAAGGTACCTTTCTTACATTTTTTTGAGTATTAATAAATTTAGGGAGGGACCAGAGAGTACCGGCCTCCTTTCAAGCAGAAAAAAGAAGAAGCCCATTTTTGTTCTAAATAAAAAACAAAAATGAACATTCATTTGAAACAAGAGCAGTATTGTAACGAAAAGTGTCACCAAACGAAACAATATTTCTACCGACTTACCAACAGAAAAGAAAAATATTGACTACAAAGTACACTAACACACAGCACGCACTTGCAGGTTCAACTCATGACTAGTTGATGTAGAACCATTGAAGTTTGAAAGGTAAGTTCCATTAACCAGCCAAAGCAATAATATGCTACAAGAGACTTTTCTGAATGATGATCGAGGTGCAAGCTGAACATTTCCTTACTAATTATTTGGGTTAAAATGAAATAAAATCTACCAAGGACTAACAACAAGTTACAGAAGAAAGGAAACTATATACCCAATAGAAACAAAGTTTATTAATTAAGTGGTAGATTTACATTCTTCATCTGAGTCCAATAGAAAAATACTCGAACACTTGTATAAGATGTTGCCATGAACAGATTGGGGCCACTACTGATTCTTTCTCAAGACACTCATGATAGAGTAGACTAAGCTGGGATTGATAATCCCCAATTAGTATGATGGTTGAAAAATCAATTTCTCCTAATTTATATTCTAGATTTTTTTAAAATTTATTTGAGAAAGAGAGCAACGCCGGAGAACCTGTGTATGCGACGAATGTAGTGACCGGAAAGTGTCGTCGGAGCATGCCTAAACCATCTTTGTGTCTCTGTTTTTGCTACCTCTCTCCCACACATGGATCGGAAGACACTCGCACAAATCTGAACACACCGTACAAATCTGAACAACTAGGCAAAAAACGAAGGTAACAAGGCTTGGCAGCCAGAATCTAGTTAGGTTGGTCGCCGAAAAAGGTTGGTCACCGGAGAGAAGGTTGGTCACTGTCGTCGTAGATGGTTTAGAGAGTGAGAACTTTGAGAGTGCGTGTGTGTGTGATTTTTAGAGAGAGAAAAAATAAGAAATAAAAACTGAGGAGAGAGGAGGGAGATTAGGGTTTTATCTGGGAGAGGTAGCCTAGGGTTGTCTGGGAAATTATAATGTTGGGTGAACTTTTTATTTGAAATTTACAAAAGACCTCTCCTTAAAATGGAATAAAATCTGAACATGAGGGCCCTCGGGAAATTTTTCCAAACAATTGAGTGAGAAGAAAATTATTCAAACATAATTCTTGAATGTTAGTTGAAATGATTTAAATTCAAATATATGTAACTCGTTATTACCAAATAAACATAAACATAAACATTTAAATTCAACAATTTAATAATTTCAACTTTACTTTTTCAGTTCTATTTTTTAGAGCTTAATTTTTAGTTTTATTAAACATACCCTAACTCACGGTATTTTTAAATCAAACTCTCTCTTTAAATTCACGCATTATTTACACACTTTTTTTACTGTACATCCTATTATAAGCTACACACTTTTTAAAATGAAAATATTTTATTACTTTTAATATGTCATACTCACAACAACAATTCAATTATTATTTTCTACCCCACTTTCTCTCTCATACCCCACTTTTCGTACTCACAACACCTATTTCACTACACTTTTTCTTAATTATTGTGCAAATAGTAACTGAAAAAATTGCAGTGGGACAGAGGAGTATATTGATTTAGCTCTATATAATTTTGGTTTTGAGTATAGTTCATCGTAAAGTAATTGTATCAATAACCAGATTCAATACCATTATAAAAGCATAGCCTTGGTTTCATTATCTAGATTTAATAGTTTAACAAATACATGGCCTCTATTATTAATGAGATGATAGGGTTAAAAGTGTTTTTTTTTTTTTTGAATGAATCTTAATGAATCGGGAGGAGTCCATAGACCTGGGCTCCACCGGGCGATCCAAATAATTTCTGCCCAAGATGCTAATGTCCATGAATCAGATATATGGTCGACATCCCTTTTTTTTTTTTTTTTTTTTTTTAACGAAGGAAAAAGATATAATTTTGATGTGACTTGTATATTGATTTATGCTTTAAGTAGAAAGCTAGCTCTTAGTCATATTTGAATTGCAAATGAATTGATGAAATAAAAGGAAAATAAATAATCAACTCAATCATGTTTACCATTATTTGTGTGAAAAAATCTATAGTTCTGATGATATTCGATATTAGCTTTCATAGTGGAGGTAGCGAGTTTAAATCCCATTAGGGATATGTACCGGCATATTTATAGGTCATTTGATATAATTTGACATTTTATCTATTATTAATTAAAAAAATCTATTTTTTTTTTAAAAAACAATCCCTCAAGTGAGCAAGTTTATGAAAACCTGTTTTTCTCATAATACTATAAAAAAAGTCTGACTTTATTGGAATTAGACACATGATAGATGATAGTTTGGATGGTAAGTAATGAGCTAGATATTTCAACTAATCATCTAGGGGTTTAACTTCTGAATTGAGGATTTTAAGATTTTAAATTTTCTATTTAAAACAGTCAGTTAACTTGTAAGTAGCAAGTAGATAGTTTAAACTTGTGAATTGGGAATTCTAAAGCCTTAAATTTCGAATTTGTTTTTTTTTTCAGTTATTTAGGAAAAAACTAAAAAAATTGTCATTTCAAACTTTTTACACATTAAAAATATAATTAACATAGTATATGAAATCTTTAAAATAGTTCAGTTACGTAGATAGATAGTTAAATACTTGAATGCCACAATGAATACTTCACAATAATAAATAAAGTATAACTGGCACACACGAATAACTATTTGTAAATAATAGTAAATTGTCAAATATTTTTTAAATAATTTTATACGAATTAAGGAGAAATAATATTTTAAAGGGAATTAATTCTCCAATGTCAATGTAACATTCCATAAGAAAATTCAAATCCAAAAATCATTGTTTTCTCCGAAATCAATTTCCTTATCTCCTTCGACAATGTTTGTTTGTCCCCCCCCCCTCTCTCTCTCTAGATCTTTTTCTCTCTCACACACTCACACACAAACCTTCTATAAATAGTTCATCTTTTGCATTTGTTTAGGCATCTTCCAATAGAAAAAGAGGTCAAGAAAAATATAGGTGAAGAAATGGAATCAATGGCAAAAACAACATCCAATGTATTAGATGGTGGTGGTGCAAATGGTTGGCCACAAACAAAAGACCACCGACGCGAGTACTTTAAAATGCCACTGCACTACCCGAGATACAATCAAGCAGATTATGAAGCCATGCCGGAGTGGAAGCTTGATTGCTTGTTGACCTCTTACGGACTTCCGATCAACGGAGATGTCAACCATAAGAAGAAGTTTGCAATTGGAGCTTTCGTTTGGCAATACTAGAAATGGAAACAAGTTGTATGTTCTGTTTATGCCATTTCTACTAATGTTTTCTCTCGTGTTGTAAAATTTGCATAACTTATATTTTTGAAAACTAAATACAAAGTATATAAGAAGAAGTGGATCGTATGAATTTCATACATTTTTCCATTAAAGTTTGTTAGAAACTAATATTTTTGAAATGTCTCTATAGTACAAAACAATCATTCAATTTTTTGGACGGAACTTATACAATTTTTTGTTCATCAACATCTGAGTAGTATTCTACGTTGGGGTTATAACGGACAATTAATGAAGTTGGATATAATCCTCTTCTATTTCAAAATGAATTATCACGAAAAAAATTGTCCTAAAATAAACGACTTTTTTTACAAAAATATTTGTCCTAAAATGTTTTTTATCAAGTTTTTACATCATTTATTATATACTTGCCAAACTGAAAATTTAAAAGGTAGACAACATATTTCCATACACGTTAATTACTACTAAAATTTACTTAAAAAAATTAAAATTAAAATGAATATTCATTTTAAAACGAGAGAATTAGTTTTTATGGCATCAATACTCGTTTCAATAAATAAATATATAATTGTGTGCGGCTCCAGGTATATTCCCTGTGTAACATTCGAAAAGACACAAAATCTGCCTTACACGAGAAATAAAGAGAGTATTGTGAGTACGCCAATCCAATTCGCAACCCTTTATAGGTGCATTTTAATATGATAAAATTGCATTAGGGGCGTTTTGGTAAATTTCCGATCCATTTCGAGACTTTCGGAAACTTTTTATAAGTTTCTTGCGAAGGAAGTACTTTCAAGTATTTTTCTCATGCAAAAGGACCTACAAGGAATAAATCAGTTTGGACTTATTGGAAATTAGCCTGGAATGTTCCATAACCAGGTTTTGGCGCCAGAAACGGTTATGGGCTTGCTCAGTCGTGCGACATCTCGAGCCATGGAAATGGAAGCAGAAGGTCATGCGACACAACTCAACCATCACCAGCAGCCTATAAATAAGACCCTACCCCTCTCATATCTGGATTCTTTTCCTGCATACTGTTACTCTGCCAAAATAGAAACGTAGCTCACATTGCAAACACCCACAACCCTCTCTCTCATACCCAAATTCCTCCAATCCTTCCTCAAATTCAACTCAACCCACATACTACCATCTAGATCATCAATCCACCACTCCTCCCAACACTACAAGAAAGGAGGTTTTTTACGACGCTCATATATGGCGGTGAACACGCGTCCGCCGTATATACTTATATATACGGCGGTATGCATGCCCGCCAGAATAATAATATATACGGCGGACAAGGCCGCTCAGTAAATAGTAATGTACGTACATTTGGCATGTACGTATACGAGATCGAAGTTATATACGGCGGTATATCAGTAGCCGCCGTATATAGGTACTTATTATCGACGGTTGATACGCGTCCGCCGTAAATAATTCAATTATTTACGGCGGTGTACAATTTCCACCGTAAATGTCATTAAATACCGGGAAACCCAATTTCCCTATTCAGTTTCGCGCTCTATATCTCTCTTTCTCTCCTCTACCTTACCTAGGGCATGAATCCTATCGCCGGTGACCGTGAACAACGAATCAGGTATGCGCTTTTACTGATTTACTTTTAATTTCTAAGTTTTTTTTGGTTTTTGTTGTTCTTGGTGTTCTTGGTGTGGTTTTGATGATTCTTTTTTTCGCGGTAATCTCTCAGATCTCAGCTCTCTTTCTCTCCTTAGCTTGGGCACGAATTTTTGATTCGTAAATTGAATCGAAAGCTGGTCACTCCAGCTCACTTAAGGTAAGATTTTTGATTCTTCACCTTCTGTTTACTGTGATTGTGGGTCTTAGTTGCATTTTTATATTCTTGAGTAAATGAGAAGATCTGGATTTTTCTATGTTGGTATACATTTGGGGATTCTTGCATTTATGTTAGTTGATTGCTCGATTACACCGATTTCCCTAATCCGATGTCGCCTTTATGGCTAGTGTCAGGCCGATTTTCCACATATTGACATCATCAATATCCCCGCATGGTGACATCCTCGCTTGTTCTCGCATGTCAAGATGATATTTCACCGTAAGTATTGCATAATATTTATTGTGTTTATCTAATATTATTTATATCATATTTACAAGAAATCAAAGGAGTTAACCGAGATATTTACCAAAGACATGGGACTTTTCCCTCAACGCTAAAAAGACCAAGTCAAAGGACGTTGAGAGGATAAGAAGATGTGCCGAAATGATAGGGATGTTTGTTAGTTTGTTACGTTGAGTTGTGGAAGACTTGGTCTTAACGAAGTCCTCGATTTGGTTAAACAACCCGCCAATGGCAATCTCCGAGCTTCATCAAACTACCGTGATCTCCATCTTGGCGATATTTTCTCCTTGTTTCTAGGGATATTTTTACCTTTCTTTTTACTATCTAAGGGGTATAAAAGAGAGTAACCTACACTTCCACACACACGTTCACTAGCTTCTAAAACTCTCTTATGCTATCCAATTTGTAATCACTCAACTATCAATAATACATTTTTGGGTTTTAGGTAGGTTACCTAAAACCTCCCGAGGTTTTATGCCGGCGAGATCATTTGACTCAAGGGCTTTCCTCGTTATATTGTTGTGTCCTTGATTGTGTTTCTTCATTTTAGCATCCGTTTGTTCCATTTAATCAAATTCCAAAGTCCCCTCCTTATTATTAAATACATACACTTTCATAAGTCAAGATTCGACATTATTGTTTTTTCTACCAAAACAATTTGGCGCCCACCAAGGGGCCATTTGGTCTATTGATTATTTGGATCATTTCCTAAAACGATTCATCATGTCAACCAACCTGAAGGTTTCCGCCGCCGGCAAGACAATCGTCGTTACTCCGTCGTCTGGGGGCAAGGCAACCTCGTTGCCGCCACCTCCTCAATCGAAGCCTCAGATGATGCAGCCTTCGCCATCTTCCCAAAAGGCAGGATCTTCTAATGTGGATGCTGACAACCAAAGTGCCTTCACTACCAGAAAAAGGTCATTTAGCGACGGAAATTTCCGCCGCTAAAATTATATTTCCGTCCCTAAAATAAATCACCGACGGAAAAATTCCGTCTGCGGGTCTCGCCGCTACTGCATTGTCAGCAGTTGCTCCGACTGGTCAATTTCCGCCGCTATTTTTTTCTTTTACCGACGGAAATTAATTCCGCCTGAATTAATGGTTTGAGCTGACGGAAAATTCCGCTGCTATATTAATTTAATTTAATTAAATTTTCATTTCAGCGACGGAAATTTCCGTCGCTGTAATAAAAATTAATTTAATTAAATTAATTTCAGCGGCGGAAATTTCCGTCGCTGTAATAAAATTTAATTTAAAATTAAATTATTTCAGCGGCGGAATTTACCGTCGCTGAAATTATTTAATTTTAATTTAAATTTTATTACAAATGAAATTTCCGCGCACAAAATTAAAAATTAAATAAAAATTAAATGATTATAGCGGCGGAAATTCCGTCGTCGAAATTAATTTATTTAATTAATTTTAATTTCAAAGATAATTTCAATGACGGAAAATTCCGTCGCCGATTCTAAATAAATTTAAAAAATAATTTAAAATATCAATAAACCAAAATTTTTTGTACCCGATATAACATTTCAATTTATAAAACTAAAACTATAAAAACTAAAATTCAAATATCGCCGTACTCAAATAAAAACTAAATACCACCGTACCAATTCTGGGAGGGGGAGGGGGAGAGGGGGAGGGGGAGAGGGGAGAGGGGGGAGGGGGAGGGGGAGGGGGAGCAGGGGGGGAGGGGAGAGGGGTGGAGCGGGGAGAGGCGGAGGCTCCCGCTGGTACCAAATGTCTCAAATGTTTACAAACAAGTATAAATTAATACAAAAATGTCTAAAAATGTCTAAAAATGTCCGCAATCAACCCGGGAGGCGGGAAATTACCCCGGGAGTCCCTGCCGAGATGAGCCATCACCGCCGCCAATTGTCTTTGAGTCTCGCATGCCGTCTCTCGAATCTCGCATGACGCCGATCGTTCTCCTCCCGCATTCCGCGTCCGAACCGCCAAAGCATCCGCAAGCTTTGCCCCGCCGCGTTTCTCCTCCTCCAACGCAGCCTCCAGAGTGTCGACCCTGATCATGAAACGTGGCTGGCTACATTTCGCCGACGGCCGGCCGACGCCGACGGCATTGCCGCCCGTAATCCCCCATCCCTAACACTCGGGCTCCTCTCCTGGATGTCCCCCGAGAGGTGACCTCCCCGCCAAACATCGTGCACGAAGGGGACGGGCTCACGGGAGGCGTTCTTCGGGAACAACGGCGCTTGATATGCAAATGAAAAATAAAACAAACAATTATAATCATATACACAATGTAAGGTACATAAATAAATTTACATATTCAAAATCAAGTCATTTAATGGTAGTTTACTTACAAAGGCAAAGAAATAGATCGATCGCCAACCCATCATGGAGGTTGATCGGGCGCCGTAGAATTCCGAATATGGGTGCTAGCGTAAACATCCACAAAAGTGATATTCGGACCATACTCCCTTTCCTATAAATAAAATAAGCGAGATTATTACTTTGAAATTGTATATATAAATGCAACATTTAAACCGATTTAAAAGTACGCATACACTACATTTACACTAAAACTATGGATTTCATAAAGCATCAACATTGGCTCCTTACTAACATACGTACATAAACCTATTTAAAAGCATCCATACACTACTACATTTAAATTAACATACATACCATGCGGTCGTGATGCTCCATGACCGTGAGCGGCCCCCCAGATGCAACGCCGCCGACCCCGAGGAGCTCCGCTTCTATTGGCCTCGCCTGCTCGGATATAGCCTGGGCCGCAGCGACCCCCAATATTCGCAAAATTGACCAAACACCTCATCGGTCATAAAAGCAGGACACAAGGGTCATTGTCCCGCCGCGAGCCGAGCAAAGATAATAATTTTTCTTCGTGGTACCTATAAAAATATGAATATCTTTGTAAACATATAATGATGACATTATAAAATTAAAAGAGTATAATCATTGTTAATTAAACTAATTAAGGATAGATAAATATGTTACAAATAAAATCCTTAAACAAATTGTGAGCTCGCTCAAAGAAAACAAATCTAGCCGTCGCCTCGCCGATGTCCTGGATCCCAATAATATTTAGCCTACAACATATAATGATAACATTACAAAACTAAAAGAGTATAATCATTATTAATTATAACATTTTAATAACAAACTAACATTTAAGTTTTAAATAAAAACCATTAACACATTACCTTAAACTCATCCCACGTATCCTCCTTCGCCTCCGTGGCAATTTTTTTCCGCTTGGGCCAAAACTCCTGGCCATTTTCCGAGACCGCCGCATTGCCCGATCTTAGTGCCAAAGGGTGGGGTATCCACCTACAAACCCGCCAAGTATATTTATACAATAACATTTTAACTTAAATAATGAATTATATATAAAGCAAAAAGGAACCAACTTATATCAAATTAATGAAGAGTTACTTACTCGTCATAAAGTGACGAGATCCGCACATATATCCTCCTCGTAATCGACGGTAGTCCGAGTACCGGCCCCTGCAGGTGGAGCTAGTACTACCGTGTGAGGGGTCAACACCATCGCTTACCGGATCGGGACGGCCATGCCCCAAGAATCAAAGTGTAAATGGGCTTGGTCCTCTTACTCCTTGCCCTTTCTACTAGAACTCATCTCAGACATAAGAAAATATTAAAATATACAACTTTAACAATAGGAAACAATATATTCACAATACATCTAAAACTTTAAAGTTCTAATAATCTAAAGCATTCACAATACATATAAAACTTTAAACTATTAATAATATAAAGCATTCACAATACATATAAAACTTTAAAGTTCTAATAATCTAAAGCATTCACAATATATATAAAACGACGGATATTAAAAATAATCTAAAGCATTCACAAAACATATGAAACTTTAAAGTTCTAATAATCTAAAGCATTCACAATACATATAAAACTTTAAAGTTCTAATAATCTAAAGCATTCACAATACAATTTTAAACTTTAAACTATTATTAATCTTCGTCCCCATCATCATCACCGGACTCGAATTACTACAAAACTCGAAGTTCTTCATCTTCGTCTTCTGACTCCGATGAATCAAACTCGGTTCCTCTTCCTCTTCCTCTTCCTCTTCCTCTTCCTCTTCCTCTTCCTCTTCCTCTTCCTCTTCCTCTCGATTCATCAATATCAATGTGCGCGAGATGACCCGAACGAGGCGGGGAGTCGGGCAAATTCACTGCAAGATATCCTCCTCGGGTTCATCAACATTTTGAGGAATATGAGTGACATCATCTAATGGATGATTAGCCGATGAAACGTTAGGTGGCACCGGCATTTCATCCTCTTGATAGGGTGTTTCTAATGACGACTCAGTAGTTGCCGACGAGGGTAGGTTGTCAATCATGCTCCTAGCCTTGTCATCCAAACAGCCCACAATCCGTCGGGTCGCGGACGAGGGTAGTGGAGTCATGTATACCGCTGTGCTTCGAGATGCTAAGCATGAAGACGCTGTCGCCATTATGTCCGGACGAGTCCTTTACATCGACGAGGTCAAATATGGGGTGCTTCTTAACACCTCGCACAAAGCATCCCGCCAATCACAATTGAACAAGACAACACCGTTTCTACCGAAATACTCCACCTCGACTACTTCTTTCAGACGCCATAATAATCATTCCCTATAAGCTTCACACCGCTATTCCACGTCAATTTAGAGCCCCGTAAGCTTTGGGTATGAAACACATAGCCATTCACGAAATAACCGTTGTATAAATGAACGTTCAAGTACGGAGATGATGCTAAATGTCTTAACCTCGCAGCTTTGGCATCACCCGGATGTTCAGCTATCTATAAGACAATATTGTAACCAATTTAATACAATTTTAAGATTGAATGTTTAAAGAAGTGTATAGAATAAATTTGAATGAAACGAAATATTTACATATTTCCTTAGCCGCTTTGGAAATTCTCTTCGTCCTAGTTGCGATGAGTTCCTGGAGATAAATCCCGAGCTAAATCTTCAAACATTCTCATAAAGTAGGGTTAAACAAGGCATTTCATATGCAGGTAATTAAACATGCATAATTTAATCGACGAGGCGTAAACATAACATCAATGACTTACTTGATATATTCCCCAACCTCGTCGCTGTGGGTGAGAAAGGCTCTCATCTTATTTATATTTTAAGATGTTAACCACCAACCACAATACCCTAAGGTGCATCTAGGGTGCCAGGATTGATATCAGGCGCTCAAACGTAGGCGATATTACATCACCGTCCGCGATGTCGTCAATCGCCCCAAAATGGGATCTAGAACCACTAAGGTAGTGTGCGGTTGAATATGTTACATTATTGATACATTCACCCCCTTTCCTCCCCCTTTGACTTTAAAAGACTTGAAAATTAGATATTTAGTAACTTATCTAATTGTTGCATATGTAATATGTTATGTTTACTAAATATGTAACATGTTATATTTTCTAAATATAACATGTTACACCAGTGGAAAATATCAAGTCTATTGCACAAGCATTTGGCCCAAAGATTGAAACTTTAAAAGTAGATTTACTATTATAATTAATCAAAACAAGAAAATCCCCAACCGCAGCTTTTGTATCTTCTACAAACCGAAGTCAGATTTTCTTATTTTCCGATTAATTGCTAAATCTACTTTCAAAGTTTCAATCTTTGGACCTAATGCTTGTGCAAAAACTTGAGATTTTCCACTCCAAAGATAACCCCACGGTAGTGGTTGTACGTGATAGAAGGAGGGTGGAAAATATCAAGTTTGCACAGCATTTGGCCCAAAGATTGAAACTTTGAAAGTAGATTTATTATTATAATAATTAATCAAAGTTTCAATCTTTGGGCCTAACGCTTGTGCAAAAACTTGAGATTTTCCACTCCAAAGATAACCCCACGGTAGTGGTCAGACGTGATAGTAGTGGGGTTGGCTTCTATCCCATCCCGAAATACACGCATGAATTGCAAATATCACTTTGTCTACTTGCTTTATAATCGAAAATCAAGAAATTTTGACAAAGATAACCCCATGGTCTCCAAGTGCACGACGTAGACTAGGTCAATCAAACACTATCGATTATAATCGACAGCAGTAATCAACCATATATGTCTAGTATACACTCGTAGAACAATAGGATTAATGCAACCGAAATATTTCAACTATTGACAATTCAAGCAATTTTAATAGACAATAATGATATTTATATATATACATATATGTATATTTTTATTTTTATTTTTATTAAATATAACATGTTACATATTTGATTACGAAAGTACTAAGTTATTTATCGTTTTCTTTATAGTGGCATATGGTTTCTTCTATTCGGTAATATTACTAACATATGTTTTCTTCTATTCGTTAATATTACTAAATATGTAACAAACTAGGATACGTAAACCGTATCCTAATTTGTTTCATATAAGGTGCATCTAGTGGTACCAGGATTGATATCGTGCGCTCAAACGTAGGCGACATAATCACCGTCCGCGATGCCGTCAATCGCCCCAAAATGAGATCTAGAACTAGATGTTTCTAAACTATTTCATCCACAGCTTTCTTACTTATTTGTTTGTAATTGAGATCAATTAAAGTCTCAACTCATGATCATTCGTGCTTACTTTTATTAGTTTAATATATTTGTTTTATTAGTTTAATATATTTGTCAAGTTATCAAAATTGTTATTATTCTTCCTAATTCTTTCATGATTATCCACCTTTAGGTAGTTAAATCTTGTTAAAGTGAGTAGGGTTAAGGCATGATATATGATTCATATTCTTGGAAAAAATGTATCAAAAGTACCTCATTTTAAAGCTCAAATTACCTAAATTCAAACTAAACTATCTTCGTGTGCGATATCATTATAAATTTGAACAAAAACCTAGTTAAAATCCCCAAGCAAAATTACAACCTCACAACTTCCTAACTTTCCCATAGAAAATATAATTGAAGTAAGCATCCTTCAAAGGAATGGTAGTCATGCTAGGCAAACTCAAGCACGATATTATGATCGTCGTTCGACCTCCGATTTTCGGGGTGACTTAGGCGTGATCAATGTTGGCAAACTCAGATTAGATGTCTTTGCTCACAATATTGAGACAAGGAAAGACTCCAAATAATCGTTAGAGATCCCCTGGCCGGGTGAGTATGGGTGAAGTTTCTTACTTTCGGTTGGTTTGGTGCAACATCCGCTAAAAACATATGTTTATTTTCAAAATGCTAACATATTTAAGATTTCAAATTTTCTAGTTCGACACCCCAAATTATGTTTGTCATGACTAAACATAAGATGGTGTAATGTCGTGTTCATCATTGACATTACCATAACCTCGCTATAGAGATATACCTTGGGGAAGCTCCATAAACCGCAATGTTACTTACTATAACCCTAAGTAATAGAAAAAGTAACAATCCGTAACATTTAGTACAAATTAAAACCTTATACAAGTCATCACATGTGGGTAATACAACATATAAATAACCCTACACAATCATTATACAAAGATCAACAACTTCCCTTTAGGGTTCGTGTTCATTTTCCCGAGTCTTAAAAACTTTGGCTCAAGTTTCATAATCGCCTCTCAAGCATTTTTGAGACATTATTTAAGGACCTTATCAATATTTTCTTGGCCCAAATTAAACTCCATTATGTAGTACTAAAGCTATACTAAATACATGATCAAAAAGTGTTCCAATCCGAGTTGTTTATCCTAGGTTTCCAATGCCTCAAACATGGACCAAGACTACAGGTTAAAATAGTTCAGCTTTCAAACATGCCTGCCAAGCAACTTTAGGTCAATATTTAAAGCACTTCCCTTTAACCAATTGGACCATTTCAAGTTCCCTAATGTAGTACTAAAGTTGTACTAGATATAGGATTAAAAATCATTCAATTCCATGTTGTTTAGGCTAGGTTTACAAAGCCTAGAAAAAGCATCCAAGCTGCAGATTTACTTAGTGCAAGTGCCAAAACCTGCTTTTCAAGCAACTTCATGCCACTACTTAAAGCTCTTGCCAATATCATTTTGGCCCATTCCAAGTTCTAAATTATAGTACTAAATTTGTACTACAAGTATGGTTAAATAGTTATTAAATCTACACTCATTAACCTAGATAAAATCCATGAACCTCACAAACTTTCAAAGGCCAAAGACATTTAGTACAAATTAAAAAAAAAAAAAAGATAATTTATACGTAAATAAACAAAAAAAAATCAAAATTTCACCACCCAATTTCTTGAAGCCATGCCTCATCGTAACACATCTAAATCCGACAATAAGAAACCCAAAGAAATTCAAAATCAAACCAAGGGACGTGCACTCAAGAAATAAAAAAAAAAAAAAACTTTTTTTTTTTAAACTGGTAAAAATTGACCGGGTGCATCTTTCTTCAAGGGGAAATCAAGACTATAATTGATGAAAAAAATACAATCGAATGTAGTTTAAGGGGAAATCACGTACCTCTCAAGAGAGAGCTAGGATTGAGAAATTGGATCGCTATACCAGAGAGAGAGACGCAGATGGTGGAAGACGGCGGAGACGGTGGACGGCGAAGCTTCGTCACTACGGAGACGGTGGGAGAGGTGGACTGAGATCGGCGGCGATTCTTCTTCTTCTTTCCTCTTAGGTCAGCAGAGAGCGGGAAGAGAGAGAAAGCGGGAAGAGAGAGAGAGGGAAATGATACGTAATTGATAAATTCAGTGGATTAAATGAGTATTTATAATTTACACCGATGACGGAATATTCCGCCGCTAAATATTAATTATAGCCGGAAATTAAATTCCGACGCTATAATTAATATTTAGCGCGGAATATTCCGTCGTCGTAAATCCGACGCTAAACTATACGTACGCTCACCCGGATCGATGACATGGCACTCTCACCGACGGAAATTTCCGCCGCCGATTTTAAATTCAACGGAAATTTCCGCCGCTATTATTAATAAATATAATTGTTTTCATTATATTTTTGAAAAATAAATAAATCATTAATATTTATTAATTTTAATTTAATAAATATGATTATTTTTATTTATATAAAAATAAATAAATCATAATAATTTATGATATATTTATATAAAAATAAATAAATCATAAATATTAATTAATTTTAATTTTATAATGGCATTATTTTTATTTATATAAAATATGAAAGTTATTTTAAATTACTCTCAAAAATAAATATGAGTCAATAAATATTATTTTTGAAAAATTTTTAATTTAATAAATATCATTATTTTTATTTATATAAAAATAAATAAATCATAAATATTTATGATATTTTTGAAAAAATAAATAAATCATAAATATTAATTAATTTTAATTTTATAATGCCATTATTTTTATTTATATAAAATATGAAAGTTATTTTAAATTACTCTCAAAAAAATAAATATGAGTCAATAAATATTATTTTTGAAAAATTTTTAATTTAATAAATATCATTATTTTTATTTATATAAAAATAAATAAATCATAAATATTTATGATATTTTTGAAAAAATAAATAAATCATAAATATTAATTAATTTTAATTTTATAATGCCATTATTTTTATACCCTATACCCTATACCCCTATACCCTATACACTATACCCTATACCCTATACCCTATACCCTATACCCTATACCCTATACCCTATACCCCTATACACTATACACTATACCCTATACACTATACCCTATACCCTATACCCTATACCCTATACCCTATACCCTATACCCTATACCCTATACCCTATACCCTATACCCTATACCCCTATACCCTATACCCTATACCCTATACCCTATACCCTATACCCTATACCCTATACCCTATACCCTATACCCTATACACTATACCCTATACCCTATACCCTATACCCCTATACCCTATACACCATACCCTATACCCTATACCCTATACCCTATACCCTATACCCTATACCCTATACCCCTATACCCTATACCCTATACCCTATACACTATACCCTATACCCTATACCCTATACCCTATACCCTATACCCTATACCCTATACCCTATACCCTATACCCTATACCCTATACCCTATACCCCTATACCCTATATCCTATACCCTATATCCTATATCCTATACCCTATATCCTATACCCTATATCCTATACCCTATATCCTATACCCTATACCCTATACCCTATACCCTATACCCTATACCCTATACCCTATACCCTATACCCTATACCCTATACCCTATACCCTATACCCTATACCCCTATACCCTATACCCTATACCCTATACCCTATACACTATACACTATACCCTATACCCTATACCCTATACCCTATACCCTATACCCTATACCCTATACCCTATACCCTATACCCTATACCCTATACCCTATACCCTATACCCTATACCCTATACCCTATATCCTATACCCTATACCCTATACCCTATACCCTATACCCTATACCCTATACCCTATACCCTATACCCTATACCCTATACCCTATACCCTATACCCTATACCCTATACCCTATACCCTATACCCTATACCCTATATACCCTATACCCTATACCCTATACCCTATACCCTATACCCTATACCCTATACCCTATACCCTATACCCTATACCCTATACCCTATACCCTATACCCTATACCCTATACACTATACCCTATACCCTATACCCTATACCCTATACCCTATACACTATACCCTATACCCTATACCCTATACCCTATACCCTATACCCTATACCCTATACCCTATACCCTATACCCTATATACTATACCCTATACCCTATACCCTATACCCTATACCCTATACCCTATACCCTATACCCTATACCCTATACCCTATATCCTATACCCTATACCCTATACCCTATACCCTATACCCTATACCCTATACCCTATACCCTATACCCTATACCCTATACCCTATACCCTATACCCTATACCCTATACCCTATACCCTATACCCTATACCCTATACCCTATACCCTATACCCTATACCCTATACCCTATACCCTATACCCTATACCCTATACCCTATACCCTATACCCTATACCCTATACCCTATACCCTATACACTATACCCTATACCCTATATCCTATACCCTATACCCTATACCCTATACCCTATACCCTATACCCTATACCCTATACCCTATACCCTATACCCTATACCCTATACCCTATACACTATACCCTATATCCTATACTCTATACCCTATACCCTATACACTATACCCTATACACTATACCCTATACCCTATACCCTATACCCTATACCCTATACTTATACCCTATACCCTATACCCTATAAACTATACCCTATACCCTATATGGTTTAGGTTTAGGTTGTGGGTTTAGGTTTAGTGGTTTGTGGTTGTGGCTTGTGGTTTGTGGCTTGTGTGGTTTAGGTTGTGGTTTAGGTTTAGTGGTTTAGGGTTTAGTGGTTTGTGGTTTAGGTTTAGTGGTTTGTGGTTTAGGTTTAGGTTTGTGGTTGTGGTTTAGTGTGGTTTGTGGTTTAGTGGTTGTGGTTTGTGGTTGTGGCTTAGGTTTAGTGGTTTGGGTTTAGTGGTTTAGTGGTTTGTGGTTAGGGGTTAGGTTGTGGTTGTGGTTTAGGGTTTGTGGTTTAGGTTTAGTGGTTGTGGGTTAGTGGTTTAGGTTTAGGTTTAGGGTTGTGGTTGTGGGTTGTGTGGCTTGTGGTTTAGTGGTTTAGTGGTTTATACAAAACAAGGAACTAACCAACTATTAGACAACACTGAGATTATTGTCTCATAAGTCATAACTAAGATATCCGTAAAACAAAGACCCACATCATTACCGCCGAGCACACCGCACTCTTTCGCCCCCACTCACCGCGCATGTCATCATCTACATCGTAAGCTTCAATGTTGACATCGTGAAGGGTTGTCTCCTCGCACTCATCAAGCTCCATATCCGTCATCTCGCGATGAAGGCTTAGGAGGCAAGACACCCTCTAGGGCCTTGCATTGTACAGAGAAGAAGGTCTTGGAAGTGGTTGTCAGGAGAAGGGTATGCAAAATGGACAGAAAATTACATTCCCACACGAGAAGCCGATGAAGCTCCCGACACTCTTACCGGAGACATAGTCTTTGTACTACAAATGTAAAGAGCACCCAAAGTTCAAGCGAAAGGGTGATGACATATTTGTTAGGGGCTAAATATCCTTTTCAAACTTTCAAACCAACTTAATCGTACACCTCTAAATCCCTCTCTCCCATCCTCTCTCTCTCTCTCTCTCTTCTCTCTCCAAAGAATTGAATTTGAAAAAACAAATATCGAGCCGCTCTTACCCCGGTGCTATTTCATCTTTAATTTCGTGTAATTCCACATTTCAATTCTCTCCCTTCCTGTCCGGGTCCGAACTGGGTTCGACTTCCCATTCCTTGACTTCCGAACAATGCAAGGCCCTAGAGGGTGTGTCGCCTCCTAAGCCTTCATCGCATGATGACGTATATGGAGCTTCGATGATGAGCGCGAGGAGACAACCCTTCACGATGTCAACATTGAAGCTTACGATGTAGATGATGACATGCACGGTGGTGGGGCCAGAGAGTACAGCAGGCTCAGCAGCAATGATGTGGGTCTTTGTTTTCTGGATATCTAAGTTATGACTTATGAGACAATAATCTCCGTGAGTGTTGTCTAATAGTTGGTTAGTTCCTTGTTTTGGACTAATTTTGTTTTTGTTTTATTTTGGATACTCCTCGACCTACCCATTCCATAACTTAACCCCGAACCCTCAAATCTCTTTAAAATCAAAAAGGTTTTTCTTATTGTTTTCCTAAATAAATGATAAGTGGCGAAATTAAAATTTAAATTCTTTGTCGAAACAAAACGTACATGAATGTTCGTTCAAAACAAAAAAAAAAGAACATGATGACGCCACAACTTTCGGGATCTCACAAGGATGAATAATCGGCTTGATCAATGTGGTACTTATAATGGCATTAAAAATTAAAATTAATAAATATTTATGATTTATTTATTTTTTCAAAAATATCATAAATATTTATGATATTTTAATGTTTTTTAGTTTGTTATTTTGTTAATTAGTTCTAAAAATAAACAAAAATTACATTTTGTTATCAAGAACGGAATTTTCCGTCGCCGATAAATAAAAAATATTAAATTATCACGGCGGAAATATTCCGTCGGTGTTTAATAAAAAAAAAAAAACATTTAATTTCACCGTCGGAAATATTCCGTCGGTGTAATATTTCAAAAGAAAAATAAAAATATTTTAATTTCACCGTCGGAATATTTCCGACGCCGATAAATAAAAAATAAAAAATGATATATTTTCACCGGCGGAATATTTCCGTCGCTGATAAAGATTTAGCGGCGGAATATTCCGTCGGTAAATCAACCGCCAAATTAGCGGCGGAAATAAACGAATATTCGAGGAATATTCGTTTTAGCGGCGGAATTTAGCGGCGGAATTAAATTCCGTCGCTAAATTTGACGCCAAAAATTTTCCGACGCTAAAGCCTATATTCCGCCGCTATTTAGCGACGGAATCTGTCCGTCGCTGATAATTCCGTCGCTAAATGACCTGTTTCTGGTAGTGCTTGACCATGTTGAATCAGAGGCTGGATAACCAGGATAGTAACTCAAATTTTTTGGCCAATGATATGATCAAGATGCAGCAAGATCAGAAGCTCATTGCATCCTGGGCCAAGAACATCTCGCCAATGCGCGCGAGGAATATCGCCTTTGAAACCGTGGAGGATCTCCGTTTCGTAATGAATTCATTCCAATGGGCAGCCCATCTCGTACTCATCGACGACACCTTCCAAGATGTCGACACCTTCCCGTGATGTCGACACCTTCCTTGATGTCGACACCATAATCCGATGACACTTTGCCGACACCACCCCCAACAGATTCACCTGTTTCATGCCATTCACCGACAACACCGTTGTTACCTCACCAAGTAGACAACACCGGTTTGCTTAATAATATTTTTAATAATAATGCTTTCAATCATATTCCCGCGGCCGACCCTTTTGTGTAATCCGTTAGCCAAGCGGATGTAGGACCTTAGAGAGTTGATAATGAATGTACCAGGCATAACCCCTCTAATTCAACCAAGATCTCGTAATTGCTACACCGCCTCCCGATTTGTCCCAACAATTTCAAATGTCGACATCCCGAAGCATTTCATTGCTCCATCCATGAAGTTGTATGATGGCAAAGACGGATCCAGAGGAGCATGTTGCCCACTATCACGAGAAGATGGACATAGTGCATATCCCACTTCAATTCAGTGGAGGCCCGCTTATGCAGGGATTTGATCAACCTTGTCTGGACCAGCCCTCAAATGGTTAATTAGGCAACCTCTAGGTTCAATTGGTTCTTACGCCCAGCCTTATCAACATGTTCTATAACCAATTCTCATGCAATCGACAATTTGAAAGGTTGACAAGTGATCTCTACAATGTGACCCAAAAGCCTAATGAAACTCAAGGATTATGTCCACCTGGCTCAATAAGGAAGTGCTAGAAATTCCCAATCTTGACATGTCGACACCACGTAAGCATTCAAAATGGGGTCAAGAAAGATTCACGTAATTATCAAGATTTGGTGATGACTCCTTGTAAGCGGTTGGAAGAATTCAGAGCAGGGCAAATGAGATTCATAAGACTCGGAGGAAGACGAGCCGCGAAGATCGAAGTCCTCATCCAAGATGTCGACATATGACAACCCCGACGTAAAGACCGACCGTCCCATCGCAGAACCACCGTTCCAATCCTTATCTCGAGAACCGATAACAAAGAAAATTAATTCAATTGAGGGTGAGGATGAAGATAGCGATAATGTTCCTAATATTTCGACTATTGCTTTTCGTTGACATTTCGTATACTTTGTGCAATGGGTAACCTTGGAGAAAAAGCAAGATGGTCAAAGAAGACCGATAAATCCACAGGATGGCGTGACAAGTCAAAATGGTGCGCTACCATGAACACTTCGGCGTATCATAGAAGACCGCATAGCACTAAGAAAGGAGATCGCCTACTTGCTCTCGAAGGAACATCTTAAGGAGTTTCGGGGTCCATAAAGGAGAAGGCGTAAAATGCAGAGGTTCCACATTAAGTCGAGCGACCGCTTCTCCTCCAACATCGACAAAGGTGATCAACTTCATCGGTGGAGGGTTAGAGATTTGTGGCACTTCCTATTCTCGCCGCAAAGCGACACGCCAAGGAGTCAAAGGGGAGAAGCCAGAAGACTATCCAGATGTCCACATCCTACCAATCACCTTTGATGAGAGTAATCGAGACAACTTGCCGGGAACCTCCCCATGATGGCCTAGAGCCATCTCGATCAAGAGGACACCGCCTTCATAACACACACATGTGTATCTATTGTTATATTGCTATGCCTTTTGGACTAAAAATGTAGGTGCAACATATCAAAGGCTCGTGAACAAGATGTTCAAGGACCAGATTGGGGACACGGTGGAGGTATACATTGATGACATGGTGGTGAAATCCAAGAAAGTCAAGACCACATAAACCACCTATCTCGTGCCTTCGACATCTTGGATTGTTTCAATATGAAACTCAATCCAAAGAAATGCAATTTCGTAATGAAGGTGAAAGTTCTTAGGTTACATGGTGACTAAGAGAGGCATTGAAGCCACCCCGGAGCAAGTTCGCGCCATTATCAACTTGTCATCACCTCAATCCGTCAAGGACATCCAAAGATTGACAGGGAAGGTTGATGTACTCACCCGGTTCATCTCCAAATCATCCGATCGATGCAAGCCCTTCTATGACATCTTAAGAAAGAACAAGAAGTTCTAGTGGGAGGACCACCATGAACAAGCTTTTCAAGACCTCAAAACTTACTTGTCGACACCTCCGTTATTGGCCAAACCTCGGGAAGGCGAACACCTCTACATCTACCTAGCAAGACGTAAAGCGCCTGTAAGTGCGCCTTGGTAACAGAGAGAGATGGTCTTCAACAACCCATCTATTATATAAGTAAGACACTCTTAGATGCGGAGACCAGGTATTCTCATTTACAAAAGTTAATTCTAGCTTTAATAACCGCATCCATTAAATTAAGACACTATTTTGAAACACATACTATAATTGTGCGTACTAACTATCCTATTAAGAATGTCATGAGAAAACCAGAGATGTTAGGTAGGATGGCTAAGTGGTCCGTGCAGTTAAGCACTTACGACATCAAATATGAGCCAAGAACAACAATAAAATCTCGTGCTCTAGCCGATTTTATGGCCGACTTTAGTCCAACCATGCAACAAGAAGTAGAGTTTCAGCAATTACAGGATGATGACATCTCAAGAATATGGACACTCTATACAGATGGCGCTTTGAACATGAGAGGAACAGGTCTTGGAGTCATACTAAAGTCGCCACAAGGGGACATAATACCACAATCCATCACCATAGCTTTAAAGCTACCAATAATGAGGCAAGAGTACGAGGCATTAATTGCAGTGCTTACAAGTGGCCCAGACCTGGATATCAAGCACATCGTGGTGTTTTTGGATTCTTTGCCGATTGTCAACCATTACAACGGGTCCTACATAGCAAAAAATGTGAAGATGACGACATATTTGGAAATAGTGAAAATCATGGCGGCCAAATTCAAAACATTTACTTTGGAGCAAAGCCGCGAGAAGAAAACTCACAAGCGCATGCTCGCAAACTTAGGCTCACCTTCAAAAGCATTTCACGTAGAAGTATTCCAATTGTGCATGTTGACATCCCAAAGAATTGAACGTCTTGAGTTGTTTGCCTTAGATGTCGACATTCTTCCCACCCAAAGAAGAACCCTACGGATGTACCCCTATAATCAAGTATCTCCAAGATGATACAATCTCAAAGAAGAGACAAACACTCGAGCATCCAGTGGTAAGGTCATCTAAGTATTTACTTATTGATAACTTTTGTTTAGGAAATCACGCAGTCACTACTTGAGATGTCTAGAAGCGCACCGAGCACAACAGTTTTGATGGAGCCGCATGAAGCGGCAATGTGGAAATCATACCGGGCGTAAGCCCATATACCAAGGCTCTAAGTATGGGCTACTTTTGGCCCACAATGCGAAAAGATGCGGCAGATTATGCAAAGAAATGTGACTCCTGTCAGCGGCACGGCTACATCCTACATCAACCACCAATTGCCGCATCCTATCCCGTCGCCATGGCCATTCATGGTTTGGGGAATGGATATCGTAGGGAAATTGCCAAGAGCTTAGGGAGGAAAAGTTTTTCTACTAGCCATGATAGATTACTTCTCCAAATGGGTAGAAGTCAAGCATATGTACGTGTTCGCGACAAGGAAGTTATTTCTTTCATCAAAAGGAACATATTCAAAGAAGTTTGGAATACCTTCGTACAATGGCTCCCGCTTATCACCGGAAAATGCAGGACTTCTTGACAAGGTGGGGAGTTAAGATGGTGACATCTTCACCGTTCACCCTCAAGCAAACGGACAAGCGTAATCAAGCAACAAGATTATCCCGAGCAACTTAAAGAGAAGGCTAGACCAAAAGAAGGGAAGATGGGTCGAAGAGCTACCAATGGTCTTACGGGCCGACAGACGACATCCAAAAATGCTACCGGTCGACACCCTACTCTCTAGTGTTTGGGTCGAGTCGACATTCCAGCCAGGTTCTCGTTACCTACAAAGAAGATATGGTTTGTTGACATCCGAACATAATAAGGACATCTTGACACATGATTTAGATACTATAGACGAACTAAGAGATATGGCCAAAATCCGGATGGCAAAGATATCAAAGAAAGAGTAGCCGTGTCTTACAACAAAAATGTAAGACTTAGAAGATTCCAAGTAGGAGATTTAGTCTTACGAAAGGCATTTCAAAAATATAAAAGAGCTCAACGCAGCAAGCTTGCCCCAAAGTGGGAAGGTCCCTACCCGATCGATGCACAGCCGGAAAGGAGCATATCGCTTATCAACCTTGGATGGCCAAATGATCCCACGAAGTTGGAATGCCATTCATCTTAAAAGGTATTACATCTAGGCAATGCCTTCCTAAAACTTACATCATCCTGCATAGACAATCCTCTACCGGTCTTTTTCATTTATTGAATTTGAGTATCCTTTCATTTCCCTATTTGTCATTTTTTTTATTTATTTACTTCAAAATAAGATGTCGCTAACACAACTCGTGAAGGGACGTCAACATAGTTGACGTCCATCTCTAACATGTCTCGTCTTGCGAGATGTTGACATACAAAAGTGGGGACATATCAAAGTGCTCAAGCTAAAGTGACAACGAAATCTCCTCCGCTAGAGGCCGGCCACCTCTTCTAAAGTTAAGGTACATAATCCCTTCTAAGGTTTAAAGAGTTAATTACCTCTTTCTCCGAAAGTTAGGTTTCTACACCTTCGCCCGGAGCGCACGATATCTCATTGGTTGAGGTGTGGGATGGGCCTATATGAGGAAACTTGTATAGCTTACCCATTTCCACTACCAAATGATTGATCTTAAGAATGATTCAATTGGTTATGGCATATTCCTGTCATCTTAAGTACATCCGGTTATGACATTCTCATGTCTTCACTCGAAAAACAAAAATATGACATTTTATTATGTCAACATCCTATGATAATACTTTAGCATCGTGGATCAAAGCATGACATGTACGAAGTTGCTAACAAAAGTTTTTTCTAAACACTAAGACACTAAATACTATTAAGACTACCATAAAACGTTTCCAAATTCAAATTGGCCCGCTCCAACATCCAAACAACATAAAACTAAAAGCAGAGTGTTGAACCAACCCAACACTTGAGGTAAATTGTCTTCGGTCCTTATGGACCAGGAACATACCAAAATAAATAAAAATTTCTTTGGGACTCATTCAAATCATCATCAAACAAAACAACTTGAAAAACTAACTTGAATTTTTCTTCACTTAGCATCTCGTTGCAGTGTGCCGAGGGAGTTCTCGTCTTCCTCATCCTTCTTCTATCCTTCTACTTCAACCGTCACATCCTTAGGGTTAGATGACACCTCTCCTTCATCCACTTTTTCACCCAACAGATTCTTAAATTTTTCATACTCGGCCTCAACCTTCCAAACCTTAGATTTTCCAACTTTATGTTCTTCCATCATCTTGATTTTGATCTTCAACATGGCTTTGGCAAAGCAACCAACTTCCGTGATTCCTTACTTCATTTATTTCATTTTGATAGCCACCCTCAATAGAAGTCGATTGCTAACAACCCCTTCACCGTCTTCTTCTCGTTCCTCTTCTCGCTCGTTAAAACTTCTTCTCCCAAAAAGCATCTTCCTTCTTGGCCTGATCCATATCACTCTTAGCGCTCTTCTTAAATTGCTCATTGATCTTAGCCATATCTTTCACTTGGGACTTCAAACATCCCATTGCCTGTTAAGAAAACACCATAAGTTCCAAATTAGCAAATAATAGAGCTATGGAACAAGCTTAGGACACTTAGTAACATCTTACATTGGTTACTAATCCTAGAAGCTTATTCTTCACCCCTCCTACCTTCGAGCCTTCAAAAATATCCGCATCCACAACTTCGATAGCCTCACTCTCTGTAGCCTTCCTCTTCTTTACCCTTGAATCAATGCCGCATTTCTCACCCATCTCGGACTTGTTTCTTTGAGACAATGGGTACCTAACATCGACTTAGCAGAAAAGCACCAACAAGAGCATCCAAATCTTCCGCATCAAAGTCTAAGCCTCAAGCAACCGCCTTTGAATCAAGAGAAAGTTTAAGCATTGAGGAAAAGGAAGATTAGCAGAATAGAAAGACGGGGTAAACTATTCTTACCCGTTGACATTTTGAGAGATGACGACGGCTTGACTTCTTCTTGATTTTCTTCACCACCGAATGTTGTCAAATCATGTCCGCCGCTACTGGAAGTTTGGAAACTTACCTCTTCGTATTCCGCGAAGTGATAAGTTTGGGGGCAATTGTTGTGGCCGCATTTTCCACATGTTGACATCATTCAATATCCCCGCATGGTGACATCCTCGCTGTTCCCGCATGTCAAGATGATATTCCACCGTAAGTATTGCATAATATTTATCGTGTTTATCTAATATTATTTATATCATATTTTACAAGAAATCAAAGGAGTTAAATCCGAGATATTTACCAAGACATGGGACTTTTCCCTCAACGCTAAAAACACCAAGTCAAAGGACGTTGAGAGGATAAGAAGATGTGCCGAAATTATAGGGATTTTTGTTAGTTTGTTACGTTGAGTTGTGGAAGACTTGGTCTTAACGAAGTCCTTGATTTGGTTAAACAACCCAGTCAATGGCAATCTCCGAGCTTCATCAAACGGCCGTGATCTCCATCTTTGGCGATATTTTCTCCTTGTTTCTAGGGATATTTTTACCTTTCTTTTTACTATCTAAGGGGTATAAAAGAGAGTAACCTACACTTCCACACACACGTTCACTAGCTTCTAAAAACTCTCTCTTATGCTATCCGATTTGTAATCACTCAACTATCAATAATACATTTTTGGGTTTTAGGTAGGTTACCTAAAACCTCCCGAGGTTTTATGCCGGCGAGATCATTTGACTCAAGGGCTTTCCTCGTTATATTGTTGTGTCCTTGATTGTGTTTCTTCATTTTAGCATCCGTTTGTTCCATTTAATCAAATTCCAAAGTCCCCTCCTTATTATTAAATCCATACACTTTCATAAGTCAAGATTCGACATTATTGTTTTTTCTACCAAAACAGCTAGTTTGACAAAAAAAAATTTTTAAATCTTCTTGTTTTGAGCTCCGTTAAATCACATTTTCCCATATGCTGTTGTAACACTTTTGTTTATCACACTTAGAGGCTGTGTTCTACACTTCGAATTTAGGATAAAAAAATAGGCTTATTTACGGCGGAACCCTTCATCCGCCGTAAATAAGCCTAGACGACTCGTGCCAAAAGGGGGGACGAGGGAACCAGGAGGGGGTGCAAATGGGACGACTCGTGCCATGGTGGACGACTCGTCCCTATTAAGTCATTTACGGCGGTTAGAAATATCCGTCGTATAAAATGCTCATGGACGACTCGTCTTCTATGGGGGGACGAGGGAACTTGGTGGGGGTGCAATTGGGACGACTCGTTACGAAGTGGACGACTCGTCTCTTATTTACGGCGGTTACATCTACCGCCGTATAAAGATAACTCAAATACGCCATAAAATACGTATGGTATTACATTTATATACGGCGGTGGTATTTCCGCCGTATATAGTATTTACGGCGGTATAACCGCCGTATATAGTATTTACGGCGAGGGTTTATACGGTGGACTTTTTACGGCGGAATGTCCGCCGTATATAATATTTACGGCGGGGCGCGTTTTATATACGGCGGATTTTAACCGCCGTAAATAGTCCTTTTTCTTGTAGTGCAAGCTGAATCCGTGTCAGAAGTTGTTTGTTGAAGGGTTCTATACCTGACTTGGTATAGGATTCGTGGATCTTTAAGGGTAACTCACCAATTCCTCCCTTCTCTCTCATATTATGTGATGTCTTTCATAATTCAAGCAATTTATTCTCATTTGATTTAGTAATTCAACTCTATCTGTCCTGATTACTGAACTTCAATCGCAATCTCTCTATTTAATCCTTTTGTTTAGCATAATTGCATGTTCATGAGTTGATATTGTTGGAATTGTTGTTTGATTCCCAAGGGAGTGTGGATCTTCCCATATCCACACCCCCTTGGTTGAATAATTGTTGATTTATGCATTTCCGAAGCTGAATTGGTGATACAATTAGATCTGTATTGAATTTTGTTCTTTCTGTGTTCATTCTGTAAGATCTCTGCAGATGGGCAACATGTGTCACGCGACACAACTTGCCTGACTGGATCCTGTGTCACGCGACACATCTAGCCAGGCACGTTCTGTGTCACGCGACACATCTCGTCAGTTTGCAGAGATCCTTTTCAGTTGTAATCTGTTTTGAGATCTGTAATTGGGATGTGGCCTCCCTTACCAAATGGTTCACAAGTTGTAATTATCTCATTCAATCAATAATATTCATTTACCACATTTGTTTGTCATTGTTGTTTGCACATACTATGAATGGTTGGATGTTTAATTTTGAAAGACTCATTTATGGACGAGGTGTGTTGGGTGAACTCTCAAGTTCTTCCCAGCGTGTAACCTGAACCCCGAACCCTTTATCTCTTTTCAAAGGTTTTTCAAAGTGTACCTTAAAACATGGCGTGGCGACTCCCAAAAACATTTTAAAAATTTCGGCGAGCGTCCATTCAAGTATGTATCGAAGTAAATTTTGTGAGTACAAAAAGTGAAATAAGAGATAGAAAGTGGGGTAAAGCATACTCCATCCGGTCTCAAATAACTGCCTTTTTTTTTTCTTTTCACAGGTTATAAGAAAGGTAGTTATTATGCTAACTTTATGATGAAAGTATCAAGAGTGCTCTTATATAATGTTACTCTCTCTCTCTCTCTCTCTCTCTCTCTCTCTCTCTCTCTCTCTCTCTCTCTCTCTTACACTAATTCACACAATAACCCAATTAATAAAGAAAAACAAGTTTCAATGAAGGCAAAAATTTTGAATGTTTTTTACTTCAAAAGCGATAATTATTTTGACCCAAACATTTTATTCAAAAGTGACAGTTATTTTGAACCACAGATAGTAATAATTGAATAATTATTGGGAGTATAATAAGGGGTATGAATAAAAAATATTAAAAATTTTCTGTTTTAGGTGTGTACTTTTCAAATGATACATCCAAAATGAAAATTTTAATTTGGGTTTATTACAAAAAAACTCACTAAAAAGATGTCATTTACAAAAAAAAAACATGCAAGATGGAAAATTACAAAAACTAATTTTTTTCTTTTTTTACAAAAACCTTTTTTTTTGTGCTTCAAACAACTGATAATTTCAGTTATCAGTTGTAAACAAGTGATAACTGAAATTATCAGTTGTTTGACCAAAACTGATAAAAAAAATCAAAAATTTTTTTTTTGTAATTTCGAATTTATTGTGTTTTTTTTTTTTTGTAATTTCCATCTTTCTAAAGTAGTTTTTTGTAAATGCCTCTTTAAATTTATTTCTTTTCAAGTTGGACCGATATAGTATAGTTTTTACGGACTTAAATAATTTTGGGCCCGATAATCAGGTTTTAAAAAGGGATACATTACAAAAAAAGGCCTTAACGTACACGGGGTGGCATTAGTTTGGGATACGACGTCCAAAATTTAGCGAAATATGGCCTGACTTGTCACTTTGTTTGCAAAATAGGACTTTTTGACGGATTTCGTTAGAAAAATCAGTTAAGTCACATATGAATTGCACATGAATGACGAAATAGGTCAGTTTGAAATGAGTATTAGTTGTTAAGGGGTTAAATGCAAATACTTAAACTTAAAGTTGAAAAATATAAAATTTCACCTTTTAAATAATCAATATGTAAAATAAAATAACTAATATATTAAACTAATTATTTTAATTATTTTTTAAAATATAAATAAATAAGTCCTTTCCTTTCAATAAAATAAAATAAATAAATGTTTTATTAGTAAAATTTTCAAAATTAAATGACAATTAACTGTAGTTTTATTTTAATTTACTATATTATATAACAAGTTATACATTTTTATAATAATTTACTGTATTAATTAAATGTACGACCTCCACTTCGCCACATTAATGATTGGCGCCTTTCTAAACGCCAACAATACCCGATTGGACGCCTACATTGTCTCTGTATTCCTTCGTCACATTGTTAACTACTAGTCAACATCCGTTGATCTAAGCAATTTCTTTGTCTTTTGCCAATACCCCCTGTTCTCGTCCTCATTACGGACGATGCGTTTGAGACTTTTGTTGTTGTTGATTTATTGAAAACATATGAGGATATGGATGAATCGGGTGATGTTGAATTCAAGTGGGTTTGCCTGGATAGCGAGTGAGACCTATTTAATTTTAATTTTAACTTTTTAAAAATATAATTACTTCTCATTTAATTTTGAAAATTTTATTAAAAAGCATTTATTTATTTTTATATTTGAAAGGAAGTGACTTATTTATTTATATTTTAAATTTTTTAATATATTAGTTATTTTATTTTATTTTAAATTTTAAAATTTTATATTATTCAACTTTAAGTTTAAGTATTTGTATTTAACCATTTAAAAACTAATACATATTTCAAACTGATCCCTTTCGTCAATCATGTTCAAGTAACAAGTGTCTTAACTGATTTTTCTAACGAAATGAGTTATAAAAACCCAATTTTTCAAACAAAGTGACAAGTCATGCCCTATTTCACTAAATTTTAGACGTCAGACCCCAAACTGATACTATCCCGTGAATATTAGGCACTATTTTGTATTTACACTTTAAAAAAGCCCAACCTTCGACTAGAAAAGAAACGTCACCGTAAAAGAAAGGGTTAATTGCAATTTAGGGCTTGAACTCGAGGGGGTGGTCTCCAAGCGGGGCCCCATATTTTTTTTTTGCCAAATCAGGGCTCATTGTCTAAATTTTTCGCCAGTTAAGGGCTTTTTGACGATTTTCGCTAAAAAATTAGCTAAGTGGCATGTGTCATGCACGAGATTAACAAATTCGTTAGTTTTAACTGATATCTATTATAATATAATGGCTGAAGTAATTTTAGCACTTCATTTTCCTGCACAAAATAAGGGAGTAATTTCACGTCAAAAAGTCATATTTAGCTTACCTAATAAGCTAAGTCGGAGCCCTTTTGTATTCCAAAAGCTCGTCATCTTCTCGATTCAACTCGCGGCATTGGTTGGGGTAAAGACGGCCGTCATCCGTCGTTGCACGGTACACTCTCCGCCTCTATTTCTGTTGAAACAACATTCTCTTCTTAATTTTTTTCTCAATTGATTATGTTTGTTGATGAATTTTAGGTCCTAAAGTTGTGGCTGAGGCGGAGTGAATCGATTTCGAGGTAATTTCTGTAAATTCTAGGGCTTTGTTTGGCTATTTATTCATGCTGATTGAGAAAGACATTACATTTACTTTTTTTTTTTTTCAAAATTCAATTGTACTTGTATCTTATTTTGTGATAATTGATTCACTTTGAATTCTGTAATTAGTTGGTTAATCCAAGCACTTTTGTTTGGAGACTTAGATAGTTGTAAATAATAGCTGATGCAAATCTGGCCTCCATAGGTGAAATCAAAGCTGAAAGGTCACCAAAAACGGATAACTGGTTTAGCCTTTTCTACCAGTCTGAATATATTGGTTTCGTCAGCAGCTGATGCTCAGGTGAGCAACATCCTTTCTTAGGCTAAATATTAGATACCTATACTCTCAAAATTTAAATGTATTTGTTTAGCACTTTGTGCAACTCATACTTTATTAGGAGTTTTCAAAAGAAATGACAAAGATATACTTCCTCCGTCCCTAAATGAAGGTCGAAAAAAGTTTCAAATTTGCTCTTGACCTAAATGAAGGTCGAAAAAAGTTTCAAATTTGCTCTTGATCAAGAGCAAATTTGAAACTTTTTTCAACATTCATTTAGGGACACATGGAGTAATTGATATGCTCTGCATTCATTTGACAAAGTTTCGTTTCTGCACTGGAGGATTAGTAGCCAGACTCGATTATTCGTAAATACTTGTGGAAAGCTACATTATTATATATGACAATTACCATCTTACATCCTCTGATTATATATGATTGTGGTTAGCCAGATTGGAGGCATCTTGAGACAAGAATTATGGATTGTCCAGGCCCCATTCTAGCTTTTGCTAGATGCGGATGTCTCTTCCTCTATGCATATTTTTATTTGCTCCTGATTATTATATTCATACATTTTAGGTTTTTTTTGTCAAGGGTCGAGAGGATGCAGATACATCATTGAAAGCTGATTTAGTTGTTTTAAACACTGCTGTTGCTGGTAAGTGTTCTACCAAAGGTCTTATGGTGGATCCATGAAATGCGAGGCCATTATTTTAAAGTGGAATATGTGAAGCACCTTCCTTTTGTCGCTGGCTCTATGATTGATTCCCATGTAACTACTGAATATTGGAAGAACAGGACTCAAGATCGCTTAAAGTATGCTTCTATTTCTGATTTAGATCTTTTGAACTGTAACAAATGACTTTTCCTTAGCTGCAATCAGTTGTTAACATTATATTTAATCAATATGTAAATAAATCCACTCTTTTGGGGAGGATACTTTATCTTATTATCTAAATTTATGAAATTGTGCATATTTCATAGATCCATCGTCTCAAATGGAGAAGTGTGGCAGGGAAGCACCCTAGGACATGGTGGTGACTCCAATCTGGAGGTTTGTCTTACGTCGGGTGTTTACTTGCGTTAGCAATCATATACTTTGTTTTGGTCAAATTTCAACAATTATATTTTTATGATGGGAAAAGTGACTAAAGTGATATGAATCTAGGTACAATGACTATCAAGTTGAATAGAAATGGACACAAGACATTTGTTGACTAGGGAAAGCCCTTGAACAACTTGTTCGCCGGCACAAAACCCCGGGAGGATGTGGCTCCTGCCTTGACCGAAAGTTTACTAAGAATTTTCTTGAGATTACAATGCTAAGAGCGTATGAAAAGGGAGCTTAGGCTAGTGTAGTGTGTGAATTTACAGTGTATGTCCCCTTTTATACCTCAAGAATAAAACTAAATAACAATGAGGGCCTACAAACTCGGAATTGAGGTTTATCCTTGGAGATTTATCCGCACTCATCCGTTGGGAAAGAGATAGTCGTTGGCTTGTCAAGAAACGTGGTTGAACCGGGTCTTTGGCACATTCCCTATAAAATAGGAAAAGCGTTATGCGTCCCAACCTCGTAAAAACCAAGTTGTAAAACGTAACAACCCAAGTTGTTAGTACCAAGTTGTTTAGGCGTAAGTTGCAAACATGTTGATTGAAAATGTAGGGCCCAACAATTGCCCCCAAACTTTTTGAATTTTTAAAAAAGAAGAATAGAAAGAGACAAAAAGAATTCAAAAGGTTTGCCAAAATAAGAAAGGAACGACGGTTTAAAAAGAGACGCGATGGGACGGTTTTCGGTGTAGTTTCCCGAGGCAAAAAGGCTTGATTGTTTTTTAGAGTTCCAACCACCTTCAAACCCTTATTTAATAAGCGGTCTCTCTCCAACTCTCCCTTTCACCAAATCAAGAACGTCACTTTCTCGTAGGTTTCTAGGAGAAGAGCCAAGGAAGCAAAAAATCGAATAAATAACTACGGTGAGTTTCTTGCCTTCTCTTCAATTTCGTCTTGATTTCTTGTTTTTAAGTTGAAAAAATGGGTCGGAAGAAGGTAGTTGCGTTCGAGAGCGACGAGGGTTTGCCCAAAGGTTTCAAAACCCAGAATTTGTTGAAGGAACCCGATAACGAGAAATCTCTAATGCCTAAGGTAAACTTAGAGGTTATCAAGAAGAACCACGCCATGCCTGATGAAACGGTGTACTTCACCCATCCCGACTTGACCTCCGAATGTTACTCTTCCACTTGGGTATGTTTTCCGGAATATCCCTTTGTCATAGGTTTACGATTCCCTTTTCCCCCCTTGATTACGAAGTTCTTTTCTTCTACTAAACTCAATTACGCCCAAATGATGCCTCAAGAATGGAGGTACTTGCAAACCCTAGTTAGGTTAGGAGAGAGGGATGATTTGGTTGCCGGGTTAGGAAGAGTTGACGTATACCGTTGATTTGAGAAGTTTTGGTCCAGAAGGTTTGGTTTTAAGGTCAAAAGTGGTGAGCCTATTCTGATTGCCCACCATGACATTGCGGATAGAGGGTGGAAAAATAAATTTTTCTTTGCAAGGAGGGACACCTTGGGTCAGGAGGAAGGTGTTTTTTCCAAATGGAGGTTTGAAGGTAGTGAAAATAGCTTCTCGTTTTACGGAATGCTTCTTAATACTATGGTAGCTAACTCTCAAAATTTCCCTTCGCAGAATTCCTAAACCGTCGACTTGTTTCCCAGACAAGAAGGGACTAAAGTGAACGTGAACCGCCTTTCTCCACTGGGTGTAGCCGATAGATCCTTCAAGACCTTTCCCGTTGAGTTTTTGTTGAAGTGACTGGAGGCGAAACAGAGGTTGAAGTCGAAGAAGATCTACCCTCAACTCTACCCGAGATGTCCACAGTTCTAAGTCCTTAAATATCTTTGTATTTTTCACGAGCATTTTGATTGCCTTAACTCCCTCGTCCTTGTTGTAGCTACGCGATCCAAGTCTACCGTAAGTGCCTCCGAGTTGATGGCCGCCGCTAAAGCAAAGAAAGTTGTCAAGAAAGACAACAAACCTCCAACTCCAATGTCCATGGCTTCTAGTTCGATGTGAATGCTTCCAAGAAAAAGGAAGAAGTAAAGAAAAGAAAGTCATTCGATACCGAGGTTTTGGATGGAGGAGAGCCGGGAATAGCAAGGAAGAAATTGAAGGATGCTATAGCCAACTTTGTTGACGAGGTAAAAAATGAGAAAGACCGAGATTTACCTAAGCTCTTTTAAGGAATGCCGATATTTCTTTTGCTTAGGTTGCGGATATTATGTGTCCCATTATGGACCGGCTTGACGCCGTGAAAATCAAGGCAGCCGTGCACGGTTTGAGTGAAGAACTCAAGGAGCAAGCCGCAAAAGATGTTGAGGATTTCAAGAAGCAAAGCTACCAAAAATGCCGAGGAGATTGAGAAGTTGAAAAAAGATCTCCAAGCCGAAAAGGAGGAGTTGAAAGTCGTTAAAGCCGAAAAGGCGAAGGAGCATGAAGCCCATGAGAAGGAATTGGATGCCGCGAAGAAGGATTTTACGTTCAATGCCACCAAAGTGGTGTTTGAAGCTAGGATTGGACTCATGGAAGAATATAAGAACGGCCGGCTTCGAATGGGATGTGGAAGCAGAGAGAAAGGTTTTGGAGGATTTCGTTGGTGAGCCAAGAGATGCAGAGGAAGTGAATTCTGCAGCCTTTAGAGGCTCTAGTTGAAGACACCGATAAGACCTCGAGTGCCCCGTGGTGGCTCGTAATGGTCAAGAAGAAAATGCAACACCGGCGGCGGGCCAGAAGTTTGAAGAATGTTTTAAAACTTTTGGTATTTTGAAAAACAATTTTTTGCTTTATTTGTGTACCTCTATTGGTACAACAAATGGGGGGAGTGTCCCTTTAAAACAATGTTTTTTGGTTTGTAATGGCTCATAAGAACCGAGACAATTTCTTTTTGGGGGTACTAGGTTGGTCTAGTACTCCAAGCTTTTTTAGGTTTTTAGGGACTTTGTTGGCTTAACCAACCGGTCCTTTAACCGAAAAATCTTTTGAAAAACACTTAACGGTTTTTAGCAAAGTAAGTTATGTCCCTGAGGGACGCTTGTTTGTTCTTTGGATAACATGTAAATGTTATAAACCGAAGGTAACATAAAAATGTTACAACCAATAGTTCACAACTTGATGAAGTGTGAAAACGTGCGCCCAGGCGAAGGTGTCAAAACCTTAATTCGTAAGAAAAGATGTAAATCTTTTAACCAATAGTACCTTTGATCAGAGGTAAATCGTTTGAAGGGATAGAGCAAGTATCAGCCGTTCGGGCGTGTCAACAAGCTCTATACCTCTCCAGCTAGAATTCCAACATGTATCAGCCGTACTGGCGTGTCAACATGTTGAAATTTTCTTCTCCAGGTTCAAACATGTATCAACCGTACCGGCGTGTCAACATGCTTGACCTTTGTCCTCTCGTGCTCAAACATGTATCACCCGTGACCGGCGTGTCAACATGTTTGTCCTTGCTCCAGCCTAGGTCTCAACAAGTATCACTGCATCGGCGTGTCAACATGTTGAGCCTACTCCGTTTGCTCAAGTTGCACCTCGCAAAACAAATTTATGTTAGGCTGGGCGTTAGCATAGCTAACGCCCTCCGACGCTCAAGTCAATAATGTTTTAATAAGAGTAGAAAAAATTGAAATGCGTAATTGAACTTGACATAAATTTAAACCGTACTCGAAGAGTCTAGTTATAAATAACTCGGACTTACGTGAAATAAAGTTTCAAGTGGATAGCGTTCCAACTTCTAGGGATTTGTCTCCACTGGGTTGACAACCAAGCATGCACCTTGCCGCCTTCAAAGATCGATGAGATATGGGCCTTCCCACTTGGGCGCCAGCTTACCTGCATTCAATTCTCTGGTATTTTGAAATACTTTTCTCAAAACTAAATCACCAACCTGGAACCTTCTAACTCTGACATTCTTGTTGTAAGACCTAGAAATTCGCTGCTGATAAGCTGCCATCCCTATCTTGGCTAAATCCCTGATCTCATCAATTGTATCTAAATCTTGAGTTAGCAAGAGGTTATTTTCATCTTGAGTCAATAAGCCATACCTTGCCGTGGGGACTGTTGCTTCAACTGGAATCACAGCTTCAGCTCCGAATACTAAAGAATAGGGAGTCCTACCTGTGGCTCCTTTAGAAGAAGTCATATCTGCCCATAGCACAAGTGGTAATTCTTCAACCCATTTTCCCTTCTTCTGGTCTAGACGCTTCTTGAAGTTGTTGATGATCAACTTGTTGCTTGATTCAGCTTGGCCATTAGCTTGAGGATGGACAGGTGTTGACATGATTAACTTGATGCCCCAGCGAGTACAAAAGTCTCTGGTCTTCTTACTTATGAATTGTGACCCGTTGTCACATATAATCTCCGATGGTACACCAAACCTGCTAATGATATTTTTCTTTAAAAATGAAATTACCTCTTTATCCCTTACTTGCACATAAGCTTCTGCCTCGATCCATTTCGAGAAATAATCGGTTAGAGCCAACATGAATACTTTGCCTCCTGGAGCTTTGGGCAACTTGCCTACAATATCCATGCCCCACTGCATGAAAGGCCAAGATGAGACTATAGGATGTAGAGGTTCGGCAGGTTGATGCAAGATGTTGCTATGTCTTTGGCAGGCGTCACATTTCTGCACATAGTTCATGGCATCTTGACGCATGGTTCGGCCGCAATATCCCGTCCCGAGGGCCTTTGATGCAAGTGCCTTTCCTCCGTAATGGTTCCCACATATTCCTTCATGGATTTCCTTAAGTACCGCTCAACTTGCTCATTATCGACACATCTCAAGTAGTGCCCCGCAAAAGACTTCTTGAACAAAGACATTATCTATTACAACGAAAGTTGAAGTTCGAATCTTAAATGACCTAACATTCTTAACATCGTGGGGAATAGTTCCAAGTCAAGGAACTCAACGACGGGTTGGGTCCAAGAAGGCTTAGCATCTTGTGTCCCAATAGGTGGAGTAACCACTTGAGTTTCTTCAACTTGGTCTATCACCGGTACTTAACATAAATAATGGGGATATTAGTATGCAACATTGATTTGCAAGTTGAACCCAAGTTGGCCAAGGCGTCTCGCTCTCGTATTTTCTTCTCTCGGGGACCTGTTCCAAAGAGAATGATAGAAATCTCGAAGCTAAAGCTTTAACATGTTGGAGGTACAGGTCATCTTGGAATGCTTCGCCATATAACCGCCATTAAACCGGTTAGCTAGTAATTGAGAGTCAACAAATACATTTAAATGTGTAATATTCAAACTCAAAGCCGTAGTTAAACCCATGATTAGGGCTTCATACTCGCCTTCATTATTTGTTGCATTAAATTCACAAGATACAAATGAGGTATGATATCACCTTGAGGGGATTTTAGGACTATTCCCAAACCAATTCCCTTGGAATTTGAGGCTCCATCTCAGTAAATAATGTCCAAAATCTAGGAATAGTTTTACCTTCAAGTTGTTGCACTTCCAGCTCTACCTCAGCCGCAAACTTGGACCGAAGTCGCCTACAAAATCGGCTAGGGCCTCGTGATTTGATGGTCGTTCTTGGCTCGTATGATATGTCATACGTGCTCAACTTGATCGACCACTTCGCCAACTCCGCCCGACATCTCCTGAGTCCTTAACACATTCCTCATAGGATAATTAGTTCTAACAGCTTATGGAATGTGTTTCAAAATAATGACGTAATTTGCAGCGTGCAGTAGTTAAGGCTAATATTAATTTTTCAAGATGAGAGTACCTTGTTTCGGCATCTAATAAAGACTTACTCACATAGTAAACAGGATGTTGCTCACCTTGGATTTCCTTCACTAATACCGCACTAACAAAGATTTTCGTATACAAACTAAATACAAATAAAGATGCTCACCATGTTCGGGTTTAGCGAGTAGGGGTGACGTCATCAAATATTCTTTAAGTTGTTTGAAAGCCGCCTCATGTTGGTCGGTCCATTGAAAGAGTTTGTTTTTTCTCAAGACTTCATAGAATAACCCGCACTTATCGATGATTTGATATAAATCTATTCAAAGCAAATACTCTACCTGCTAACCTTTGTACGTCCTTGATGTTTTTAGGGATTCCAAGTTGAGAATGGCTTTGATTTGTTCTAGACTTGCTTCGATTCCCTCTTCGTTACCATATATCCCAAGAATTTGCTCGCTCTAACTCCGAAGTTGCACTTCGCCGGATTGAGCTTCATGTTCAAGGCTTTCAAGATGTTGAATGCCTCAAAGAAGGTGCTCTACATGATCCTCAATGTGTTTGGATTTGACCACCATGTCGTCTATGTAGACCTCCATCGTCTTGCCAAGTTGATCTTCAACATCTTGTTTACCAACCTTTCGTAGGTTGCCCCCGCATTTTTAAGACCAAACGGCATAGAAATATAACAATATATACCTTCCTGAGTCATGAATGCCGTATCTTCTTGGTCCGAAGGTTCCATTTGAATTTGTTGATACCCTAAGATGCATCCACGAACGTCAAGATGTCGTGGCCACTGCCTCATCAACAAGAGAATCAATATGAGGGAGAGGGAATGGATCCTTTCGACAGCCTTGTTCAAGCTCGGTGAAGTCCACGCATACTCGCCACTTGCCATTCTTCTTCTCCACCACTACAACGTTAGCCAACCACTTTAGATACCGAACTTCTCGATCATCTTGGACTTCAAAGCAGCCTTTCAACTTCATCCTTAATGATCCGATTCCGCTTGGGCAAACTTCCTTCTTTTTGACGGACAGACGGATGGTCGGATCGATGTTCAACTTGTGAGTAATAATATCCTTGCTTATCCCCTCGTCATGTCCTCATGTTTCCAAGCGAAACAAAGATCTCTCGACTTTTCAGAACTCGATCAACTCCTCTTCGATTTCTGAGGGTAGGTCTATCCCAACTTGCACTCGGGGCCTCGTGGATTTGATGCATCAACAGAACGCTTGTATCGTGCTCCACCGCTTCAAGAATGTCCTCGGGCCTTTTTCTTTAATTGCTATGCTTGCCGAGGGGTCGAGCTTGCTTTCATGTTGATCTTGTAACATTCCTTAGAGACTTGCCGGTTTCCTTCAACTTGGCAACACCCCAAGGTGTTGGAAACTTGACGCATTGATGGTAAGTCGATGGCACGGCCTTCATGTTGTGGATCCAAGGCCTTCCCAATATGACATTGTATGAAGAAGAGCATTCAATCACACAAAACCTCTCCATGGAATTCATACCTTCTAGGTAGATGGGCAACTTGATCTCACCGACCGTCCTGCTTTCACCTCACCACCGAACCCTACCAAGACGGATGAGTTCTTCACAACTTCGTACAAAGGAATACCCATATCTTCAAGAGCATGAGTAAAGATGATGTTGATCGAATCGCCACCATCGATCAGATCCGCTTGACCACACAATTAGCAATCCGCACTCCGAACAACTAGACCATCATGATGAGGGTCCAACGTGTTGCCTTTATCTTCATCTTCAAAAGAAATGACATGACCGTCCGTGAAGTCGCGGCGCCTTATAGGCAATTCGATTGATCTTCCTTAGAGCTCTTGGCATGACGCTTGGCGGCAGTAAGTTGTGCCGCAAATATGAGACCCACCCGAAATAACATTCACTACCTCGTGGCCGAGGGGGTGCAACTTTCTGCCTAGATTGCTCCTTCCGAACCAAGTTCTTTGGACTCACTCCGACCCTCTTCTTGCCCAACAAATCCTTGAGAAGACCCTGACAACAAATGAGCAATCTCCTTCCTCAAAGCGAAACAGCTTCTGGTGGTATGCCCGAAATCTTCATGAAATGCGCACCACTGACTTGTCCTTCCAAGTTGTTGATCGGTCATTCTTCTTGGGCCATCTCGCTTTATCTCCAAGATTTCCCATGGCGCATAAGATTCCCGCAATGTCCACGTAAAAGCGTATTCAGAGATTTGTGGATAATCATTATCATCACCTTCCCGATCATCATCTACAACATGAATTCTAGAAGGTTCCGCTTTAACAGGGGGTTTCGCCCCTGCTGACTTAGGGTGACGGGAGTCCGATCGTCCGTCGAGGGTTCAAATAGAGGAGTAGGAGTCCTCCCGCTGATTTCCCCATTGCCAAGCTATCTTCCTCCAATCGGATGTAAGGCAAGGCCCGGTTCGATTTCTTCAAGTTGTTTCAAGCAGGGGTCATCACCAACTCGTTGTAAAACAATGAGCTCTTCTTCAAGCCTATGCGGAATGCCTCCGTTGCCGCGGACACGTCCAAGTTGGGTATAGTCACCGCTCCTTATTGAACTCCGTGCAAATACTCTTTGAGACTTTCATTAGGCCGTTGTACAATTCTATAAAGATCACTAGTCAACTTGTCAAATGCCCCGTCGCATGAAAACCGATTAATGAACATATTGACAAGTTGAGCATAAGATGAAATAGAGTTTAGAGGAAGCCCCGTTAGCCATTTTAAGGCCGGTCCCGACAAGGTTGAGCCAAAGCCCCCGCAAAACATGCTTCTTTAAACATAGGAGGGATACTTATGATATCCATCGACTCTCGATACAAAGAACACGTGCTCGTCGGATCGGTACTCCCATCATACTTCTTCATATGAGGGACCGAGAATTTCTTCGATCTCCACACTGCTATCGCTGCACAAAACGAGACTCGTTGTAGCAAGTTGGAGAGACTTGGTGATATGGCAAGTTGACTCTGTGCACGCTTCGAGCAACTCCTTAATGGTTTGCATTTCCTTAACAAGTTGGTTTTCGCGAAAAGAGGAGCATTATTAACTTGAGGTGCGAAAGTATCGAAAGCATTAAAGAAACTTCCTGTTTGCCCCACTGAGGGTGTAGCATAAGTGTAGCAAGATGATAGCGCGGATTGGCTAGCTGATAGGCCGAATCTTGGTTGCTCAATTGGAATGGATGTCACAATCGTGCTTTCCGCCGGCAAGGTGTTGGACATCGGGATATCTCCAACATGGCTCGGCCCTGTACCTGCACCAAACAAAGATCTAGGAAGTAAAGGTGAAAATGGAGCAGATACTTGAGTCTCCGCTTGCTTCCCTTTACGCAGACTATCAATGGCATTGAAGATCATTGTATTCGTACGCTCCTGATCATCCAACCGATCGCCTATTTTCCTCATCATGTCCGCCATGTTGGACATTATCTCCAAGTTGATGCTCGCACTTGGAGGAGGGTTGCCTGGGCATTGGAAACAGAAGCGGCCGACTCGACCGCCGGAAGATGGATTAACCATTTCTACTTAGATAATCAAAGTTTCCCACGTGACGCGCCAAATTGTTTTGGTCAAATTTCAACAATTATATTTTTATGATGGGAAAAGTGACTAAAGTGATATGAATCTAGGTACAATGACTATCAAGTTGAATAGAAATGGACACAAGACATTTGTTGACTAGGGAAAGCCCTCAACAACTTGTTCGCCGGCACAAAACCCCGGGAGGATGTGGCTCCTGCCTTGACCGAAAGTTTACTAAGAATTTTCTTGAGATTACAATGCTAAGAGCGTATGAAAAGGGAGCTTAGGCTAGTGTAGTGTGTGAATTTACAGTGTATGTCCCCTTTTATACCTCAAGAATAAAACTAAATAACAATGAGGGCCTACAAACTCGGAATTGAGGTTTATCCTTGGAGATTTATCCGCACTCATCCGTTGGGAAAGAGATAGTCGTTGGCTTGCTGAAGAAACGTGGTTGAACTGGTCTTTGGCACGTTCCCTATAAAATAGGAAAAGCGTTATGCGTCCCAACCTGTAAAAACCAAGTTGTAAACAGAACAACCCAAGTTGTTAGTACCAAGTTGTTTAGGCGTAAGTTGCAAACATGTTGATTGAAAATGTAGGGCCCAACATACTTGATCCTTAATTTTCTACACATTTTGTTGAAATAACTAATTTTGTTTGTTTATTTATTTATTTATTTAGATACATTGCTTAGAATTGTATATCATAAAAGAAACTGACTCTAAATATGTGCTTCCTGAATGATTCTGTAGTTTCTAGAGTCTAATTTCTCATCAAGGTTTACCTCCATCTCTTTAAATAAACGACAAGTTTTTGTTGATTGTCCAAATTTTTTTCGCTCTCCCTTCTCCTATCTATTAGAGTGGCTAAATGATGTTTTTTTTTTGTTGTCTTTTGACATTGTAATGCAGTTTATAATCATTTGAAATTGAAAAAGGTCTATTTTTTTCGCTCTCCCTTCTCCTATCTATTTTTTTCCTGAAAATTTCAACTATATCAAAAAGTCTCATGGATTAGGTTTCCATCCAATAATCTAGCAGAATGCTAATTATTTGATTCTTAAATATGAGGCCCCATGTGTATCATGCATGCATTAAGTTTACAAGTTGATAGTTGTCGTTATCATGGAGCAATACATTCCACCAATTGCTCTAATTTATATTCTAAAACTTTGATTTTGTGTCCTCTTATATACGATTGACTAATTGCTAAATGATTCCGCCAGATGGGGGAAGCACTTTCTCGGTATAGTTATATCTTTAAGTCACTTGTGAACATAAGGATGCAATACATGCCTTGTCTTCTTTTTTTTTCTTTCAATGATTTTTTTTCTTTCAACTTTTATTAGAAATATTATTTTACAAGATTTTTAAAAATATTTTTATATAAATGCTAAATTAATTGTATAACACGTATATATTAGACATGGAATTAACATATATTCTAAAACATTCTCTCTGTTTTGTTCCATTTAAAGAACAATGAATGTATTTTCAGTATTTATCTGCCAACTAATATACAAACCCAACAGTAAAGCTTTAATTTGAAAATATTTTTATATAAATATTAAGAGCATTTTTGCATTTGTTGCGAATAAATAAGATTTACTCTTTTTATGCTTATGTTATGATTTATAGCTTTTAAATGAGTATCTTTTTGCAAATTTCTTCAGGCTCTACTGCACATCTTCAGTGTGATAGTTTTGCAGATTTACACATACTATATGCACAAAATTTGAGCTTTATTACACCCTCCGTCCTACAAAATTCTTGGTGTGGATTCTTTGGCTGATAATGAAACAACGAGAAAAAACTAACTGAAGAAAATCGTTTTAAAATAACTTTACTTAAATTGATTTTCACTTTTATTGGAAAGACCGAGGATGAAACAACAAATGTTGTTTACAAAGAAAATTTTCAAAATTTGTAGTTGTTATTGTTAATTCCATTATGAATATTTTTAATGACATTTTTAGCAATATTTTTTATTTAGTTTTCGTTATTTCTCACAGTTTGTTGATCGTGCGTTTAATGCACGGGTGTTATACTAGTTTAAATTATAAGGGGTTAAGTGAAATAAACTAAATGTGGGGGTGAAACAAATAAAACCCCATCTCCATTCCTTATTTTCACAAATGCGTGTGTTATCCCTTCTCTGGCCGTCTCACCTCCGATCTGTTCTCCGGCGATGCCAAAATCTGGTCACCATCATCTCACTCTAAAAGCCCTCTCCCTTTCTTCCCCTACTGACCACCACCCCAGACCATCACACTCCGCCGCCTCCTCCGGTGAAAATTGCACAATATCCAAACGACCTCCATGGAATCACTCTTCCCCACACTCGCAAATTCTTTTTGTCCAAATCCAGTTTCAAACCTCCGCCATCGTTCTTAATCTGGTTTCTTTCTTCTTCAATTCGGTATGTCGCCAGATCTGTTTACGATCTTCACCCTTACCAGAATTTTTGTTTGATTTTGTTGGAGGTGAGTGTTTGTGGTGAAGATTGAGATTGATTTTTTTTAGTTTAGATAAAGAGGGTGGATGGTAGTAATTGATGATGGGTGTCGCAGTGTTTGATTTTGAACAGAATAGTATATCTTCAGTTAATTTCATGGTCTTTTTTTATTTAATCTATGGTGTTTGTTTGAGAAATTTGATGAAGATTGCTGGTGGGTATGATGGTTGGTGGGTGAGGTGGTAGCATGTTGGTGGCTATGGTGGTTGCAGGTGGGGATGGCAGTGGCTAAAAGGATCGCTATGGAATTGAAGATGAAGAAAGAAGGGAGTTGGGAGTTGGTGTGGGGGATGAATGAGATATAAATATGAAAGTGGGTTTGTTTGTTTTATTTTTATTATTTATTTATTTTTGGGTGAAAAAAAATTAACATTTTTTTTGGAAAGGACATATTAATGTTTCAAAAAAGAGTTTTAATATCTTTTCTGAAAGTAATAAATATATTTTTAAAAATAATAGTTAACATCTTAAATTATTTTAAATCATATTAACTATTATTTTTATTTTTTTTCAATATTTTAAATTTACTAATTATTTTTTGTTAAAAAAAAAACTAAATATTTGAATTTGGATAATTTTTTTAATAAATTATGATAACATAAGAATTAAAAAGAAATTCAATAAAATAAAAGGTTTATTTTGTTATATGATCTTTTATTTATAAAATATGTCATTTAATCCCTTAAAAGTTAGTGCCAATTCAATTTAACAAAATCTGTTAATCACGTCCATGATACATGCCACTTAGCTAATTTTTTAATGAAAATTGTCAAAAAGCCCTTAACTGGCAAAAAAATTTAGACATTAAGCCCTGATTTGACAAAAAAAATATGGAGTCCCGCTTGGAGACCGCCCCTCGAGTTCAGTTAGACCCTAAATTGCAATTTGCCCTTAAAAAGAAACACAGCGCCTCCCGCGCAAGTTAGCCTCAATCCCGCCACTGTTTCAAGTCAACGCATCATTCTCAACAACTTCATTTCCATCTCACCTCTTTTTTCCCGCCAAAGAAACCCCCAAATTCATTTCACATCAGATCCAAAGTAAAACCCTAATGTTACATTTATTGAAGTAATACAAAGATTGAAGAGTGCTGAGGGACGATGCGGGAACCAGATCAGTATGGAGCTGATCGGCGATCTGTGATCGGCATGGAGACAGTTCTATATTGAACACGGTATCAGCAATGAAGGCATTCTCGAAAAATTTGAAGCTCAGGTTACTCTCTCTCTCTCTAGATCACTGTATTTGTATATATCGGTGTGAATATTGAGTCTCCGTTTTGTTAGCTGTGAAATTAGGGGGAAATAGAGAACTTATGAGTTGATCATTTTAAAATTAATCATGTTTAATGAGTGTCAGATTAGATTTAGAAGCTCCTGTACTACTGAGGCAGCCACCACTGAGACGATTGGCAGCATAAGTTGTAAATCAATTTGGTTGCTGAGTAAAAGTAAGGAGGGATGTGGAGGTTGGGGGTGGGGAAGAAGATGCTGATCTGAGAGAATTTTTGAGTTTCTGATTAGGATTAATATGTTTAGTAAAGAGAGAAAGTATTTGCATTTCTCATAAGTCATAAGTTACCTGAAGTCAGCACCCGGACAAGGCATATTATTCCCTTCAGACAATTCACTATCTTTACGTGGATATTGTGCTGCAGATTGGGCAGGTTGCCCAATCCTGTCACGCGTCACAGTTGTCGTGGATATTGATAGGCCATGATTTAACAATGGCATTGCATTGTAACCACGGCGGGAAGTATTCAGATTTGTCATCAGGCTTCGATATTGTTCCGTCTACGAAGCCTTGTTTATTTTTGGACTGGAGTGCGTTGAGGAAATTACTTCTCCACGCAAAGTAATCATCTGCAGTTTCACTCAATGGTTGAGTGACGAAAATCAGGCCAGGATGATCTGAAGGGTGTAGATAATAGGGAGATTTTGTATCGATGGTGCTGCTTCGAGTGTTTGCAGCAACCACGGTAGGTTGTTGAGTTGTTGAATCTTCTGCCATTGCAATGGAAATGACAGGAGTTATGTTTTAGAATGGGCTCTGATACCATAAAGAGAAAATATTTGTATTTCTCATTGACTTGATTTCAAACAATGAGTTACAAAGCATTATACACACTAAAAGAAATAATTTGATCCTAAAGTTTAGTCCTAATAACTAGTACATGTGCTGCTAATTCTACGGGATTAGTATACTACGAAATCAAGAAATATATATGAGAATGATGTGAGATTGGGAATATCATGTAGAATATCATGTGCATCTTTATTTAGTGGCTTAATGGGCATCAATTTCGGATGCGTAAATACAATCTCACATGACATATGGGTGGTAGCCGAAATTTTGAAATAAGATTGGCAGTGGAGGGAAATTGTGGGGTGATGATGCCAAAATCGTCACATCAACCCAAATCCAAGCGATAGTTTGCTCTGGCGATTGTTTAACCTGAAAATAAGACAAAACACGTAAACTAAGCCGGGGCTTCAACGGCGAAGGCCCTCCGGCGTGAGAATAAGTTCACAGTTTTGTAGTGAGAGAAACTAAATTGACAGAGTTTCGGAATATTAAAAGTAACGTACCAGAATATAGAAATTATGGCTTGTATATATAATGATGGATTGACATAATCCATGTTGAACTGGGACTGTAAAGAGATAAGGTATAATCCTAGAAGGATTATATCTGTTTAAGAGTCCTCACTTGATTTGAATTGATGTAGATGGGTACAACCCTGATTGGATTATAACTGCTTAATCCTTGTTTTAATAGGATTGTAAGAGCTGCTTGCCGGAAAGCCGAGGAGAGTAAAATCCTTATCTCGTCATGTGCAGGTAAGCCGAGGTGCATGATTTTGTCTCCTCGTCATATGAAGATCAATCGACATGAAGATATGCCGAGGTGAATGATTTTGTCTCCTCGTCGTATGAAGATATGACGAGGTGCAAACTTTTCTCTTCTCGTCATTCATGACCTCTCGGTCTATGATGAGCCGGGGAAAGAAATATGGAGAGCCTATCGACAACGTCAAGGCCGAGGAAGGCACCTCGTCCTCTATGGAGGCGATCTCGGCATACGAGGGAGGTCTCCTTGGCCCTTAGAGTTGGGGTATTTATGTGCTTGCTGGGCCTTGGTAAACTTTGGGCCTGACCCGGGCAAGCCCATGTTCGTATCCCGGTTTATACTGTTCATGGGGGTAAAACAAAAGCAATGATTCGTCGAAAGTGCTTAAAACAATTTCAAACGCAATTTGGAGAACTTAATTTTTCGCCCATTTATAAGTGCTGTTGCTCTTGTTCTCACTCAGGACTCAGAATTATGGCACCGACCAAAATAGATGAATGGAGTCTCCTTTAGACTAGAGAAGCTTGGCACACCCAAATTTTTTACAGAGAGACTTTGCTAAAGAAATGGGCTCAACTAATGTTTCAAGCATATGATTAAACACATGCAACAGACCTTATTTATTGTACTGAACAAAACATGTTGATACTTGACATGGATTCTTAACCAGTTAGCTTGTTCATAGAGTATTTGAACTCAGCATTTGAAGAGTATAGCCTTTTCGAAAAGTACATCAGCAATTTTATCTAGATGTTGGTGGTATAAGAGAGATAATAGGGCATCATAATTCAGATACCTTGAAACATTTTCATTGTCTGAGCTCTTATAAAATTTGTTTGGAGAGATGTAAATATGGGGATGTAGCTCAGATGGTAGAGCGCTCGCTTAGCATGCGAGAGGTACGGGGATCGATACCCCGCATCTCCATTTTTAAATATCTTTGTTCCTTTTCATTCTACTTCATATTTACATTTTCTACTTTAGATTCCTTTTCATTCTACTTCATATTTACATTTTCTACTTTAGATTCCTTTTCATTCTACTTCAGATTCTTAACTTTGCGTGGGTTATGAGCCACATACTAACTTTGGATAGTATGAGAACAACTCTAAATAGTATCAAGCATCACTCTCTTTTTAAGAACACCCTTCTTTTGAAATAACTAACACAAATTTCCATATTTATTCGCTTGAATATTGTACGGATAAGTTTATTGAGTGGGTGACAGCTACACATGGTCCCCAATTTTCTGCCTCAGTTAGCAATACTTCCAGGAAATGAGGTTTGATCTATGTTAACAGTAGTGTATAAACTTGTGTTATGTGGACATGGTACTTATATACTCCCTCTATCCCTAAAAAAAAAAAAAAAAAAAAAAAAAATCAAATTTGCTCTATATCAAAGCAAATTTGAAATTTTTTGGACATTTATTTTTGGACGGAGGGAGTACTATTTTGCTAGATTTTGTCACGCATATTTGAAGCTTATCTTTAGTTGTTGAAATTAGAAACTATTGGGAACATCTCCAAAGAAAATGATGGATAGGTAGCTGCATGGTTCTTAAATGTTCATATGGGGATGTAGCTCAGATGGTAGAGCGCTCGCTTAGCATGCGAGAGGTACGGGGATCGATACCCCGCATCTCCATTTTTAGCTTGTTTTAGATTTTCTTTTTCATCCTACTTCATTTTTACATATTCAACTTTAGATTCCGTTTCATTCTACTTCAGATTTTGACCGTTACATGGGTCATGAACCACATACTAACTTTAGATAGTATAAGATCACATCGGGGAGAGCTCTTAATAGTATCAAGCATCACTCTCTTTAGAAGAAAGGAGTGTTGAAGAGTTTTACACTTTTACTTATGCGGACAAAAGGTTTCACTTGGTTGAAGCTCATGTGTCGGGGTTGAGCTCTTAATAGTATTAAGCATCAATCTCTTTATCAGAAAGGAGTTTTGAGGAGCGTTCCACATGTACCTTGAAGCTTATATTTATAAAACCAGTGATTTTGAGTGAGCAAACTGAAGGCATGCATTTGTTTTCCATGTTGCAACTCTCTGGCTCCACACACAGCTTTGAGACACCACTATAGGTTTACTCAAATTCACTAGTACAATTTTTTTCTAAAAAGTCTTTTTTTTTTTTTTTTTTTTTTTTTTTTTTTTCTGTATTGGTATATTCATCGGCTCCTTTCTGTATCTCTCGTACATATGACTATACTCTCGTTTGATGATAGGGTCATTTGAATCATAAAAACTTGTTGGTAGCGTACCAATTTTCTGAACACTGTTTTCACAATACACTGAATATGGAGTTTAAGATTATACCTTATTAACCATTGAGGAATCAATTAGATGATCTGTGAAAACAAAAGCAGTGAATCATTGAATGGGCTTGAAACACCCCCCCCCCCCCAAAAAAAAAAAAATAGTATATGGGCTGTTGCTTTTGTTCTCACTCAGAATTTCAGTACCCATGAAGTCACCCAAATAGATGAATGTGATCTCCTTTAGGCTAGAGAAGCTTCAGCACAACCAAAATTGTTATCAAATGACATAGAAACTTCGATAAAGAATTGGCTTCAACTTGAGTTTCAGGCATATGATTAAACAGTGGCGAAGCCAAGATTTTTTTGGAAGGGGGTCCAACTTTTTTTGATAGGATAACTATTATAATTGAGGTAGTTATATTTAATACACAAAGGGGTCAAAATATTAATTTAGTGTAAAATTTTCTCAAATTAAGGGGTTCAAAATGCAGGAATCCATATTTTTTAGTACTAAAAAGTTGATTTCTAAAAATTTGAAGGTATTAAAATTGACGCACTCCAAAAGTGAAGGGGGTCGGATGACCCCCTTGACATAAGGCTAACCTCGCCACTGTGATTAAACACACACACCAGACCTAAACGTGTTAATACTTGACATAGATTAATAACCACTTAGTTTATCACATAGAGTATTTGTACTCATCATTTGAAGAGTAGAGCATATTTGGGAAGTACATTGACAGTTCTATCTGAAATTCAGATACCTTGAAACATTTTCATTGACTTAGCTCCTATAAAGGTTGTTTGAGAATATAATGAAAGAAAGGTTTTAAGTGTTCATATGGGGATGTAGCTCAGATGGTAGAGCGCTCGCTTAGCATGCGAGAGGTACGGGGATCGATACCCCGCATCTCCATTTTTTCAATATTTAACTTTAGTTTCCTTTTCTTTCTTCTTCATTTTTACATATTCATCATTAGATTCCTTTTCATTCTACTTTAGATTCTTACCTGTACAATGGGTCATGAACCACACATACTAACTTTGGATACTATGAGAACATGGGGAGAAATCGCCATTCTTTTGAAATAACTAACACAAATTCCAAATTTATTTTCTTGGATATTGTACAGATAAGTTTATTGAGTGGTTGACAAGGTGACATCTACACATGGTCCCCACTTTTTTGCCTCGGTCGGTTTGAATAGAGATTATTCATCACCAGCAAACTCGTCCAGGGAATGAGCTGAGGTTTGATTTATTTTACAGTAATGAATAAACATGTGTTATGTGGACATGGTACTATATACTATGTTGCGAGATTTTGTTACACTTTATATGAAGCTTATGCTAAGCTGTTGAAATTAGGAACTATTAGGAACATCTCCAAAAGAAATGTGATATAATTTGTTGCAAGGTGATTTAATGTTTAAATGGGGATGTAGCTCAGATGGTAGAGCGCTCGCTTAGCATGCGAGAGGTACGGGGATCGATACCCCGCATCTCCATTTTTTGATATTTTACTATAGGTTCCTTTTCATTCTAGTTCAGATTTTTAATTTTATGCTTCAGTTGGCTTGAACTTTAAATTCCTTCTACTTGAGAATTTAATTTTTTGATATTTAACTTTATAACCCTTTTCATTCTAGGTCAGATTTTTTATTTTCTGCCTCAGATGGCTTGCATAGAGATTATTCACCGACCACCATGTGAATGAGGTTCAATTTAATGCATAAACATGTGTTATGAGGACATTGATAATGTATTAGATTAGCTTGTGTTAAACTAGGATAATATTATACATATATTTGTGTTTATCTCTTCCATATATTGTGATAGTGTAAATCTAGTATAGAGATTAGATTATAATTATATTGTTTCCTTAGTTATAGGCTAGAAGAGTGCAGTCCATTGACTTTACATAATGTAAATGTACTAGTACTCATTAGCCCGTGTCAATGACACGGGACAGTATGCCAAAAAGGAGAAAACAGTATGCCAAAAAGGAGAAAGAAGACCCAAATTATATTTGTATAAAATATAAAATTTTAGAACAATAATACTTCCTCCATTCCATAATGGTCTTCCCACTTTTTTTTTTCCTTATTACGAATGAAATTTGAGCAATAATTTTAAATTTATTTATTAGTCCAATGAAAATCTAAAACTTATTATTGATAGTATTGTTGATGGTGTATCAATAATAATTTTTAGATTTGCATTTGTATAAATAAATCAACCTAAAATTATTGTTTAAAATTCATTTGTAGTAACGAAATTTTTTTTGGGGAAATCAGTTTGGGACGGAGGGATGAGGGAAAAAAAAACTCACACCAAGCAACCACCACCTTCCTTATCTATCTCTCAATACACTTAGCAAGTGATTATTTATACTAATTGATGCCGCAAGAAAAGTGCTTATCAATCTTCCTCCACGTGGCAGGACTGATCACCTGCTCCTTGACCTGAAATCAGAACCCACGACTAGCCGGATGTGTCTCGGGCTTAGACCCTCGGGCGTGAGAGTAAGTATTTGATGATTGGAGAGCTAAAATGTACTGAATAACAGAATTCTGATAACAAAATAGCAGTTACCTTTCACCGTTGGTAGTGATGATGTATTTATAGGTGAGGAATGTTGTTTATTTGGAGGAGCGATGTGTGCTCCGAGATTTCAGTGGCAGTTACTTGTAATGGGAACGTGCCTATAACGGTCCCTGATTTATAGGGATGCAGTTATGGAAAGATTTGACTCACGTGCGTCCACATCAGTTAGGTCGACACTTGATGATTAGGTCGAGGTCGTCATTTGAAGAATGGTCGACCTGACTGACGGGTAGAGCCCGGATCGTACCCAAATTGGATCATGGATCGTAGAGTCGGACCAGGCTAGGTCGGGACCTTGGAGGTCGGACAATGAGCCTAGGTCGACTGATTCCGTTGCTGGGCCTTGGGCCATAAGGTGATTGGGCCGGACTCATTAAGAATGTGCAGGCCATGGCCGCCTGTGATTTGGGCTTTACTTGCTTGGCCCAGCTCGACACTTTTGGTATGTTCAGTGGCCCCCAACTTTCGAGTTGACTTTGTCGACTAGGAAGTTAAGAAAATCTCGATGAAAATTATTGTTACTCGCAGGTCGATACTCGTTCTGAAGTTTAGTCGACCAAAGATGACGTGGCACGATCCTGGACGTCGGCGATGAACGGTCAGAGATGAAGGAGCGCCGTTTTTCTGTCATCATTGCTATTTTGACGCTTGATAGTCCACCTCGGAAACCGCTTCCTTGTTTAATTAGGAAATTAATTTTGAATTTCCTTTTTCCTTTCCAATTTTGGAAAATATAAATACCAAAATCCTTTTTTGATTTGAATTCTTACCGTCTTTGAGCTCTGAGAATCCCCGGCGAAAATAGCAAGGAAGCCATTGATTAAATTCAACCTTCGTTCTCCGCAACAGCTCTCTTATTCCGATATCAATCAAGGTATTCTTCTCTTTTCTTGTCTTAGGGTTTTGATTATTGTGTTGTTTCCGTTTTTCGCCATGGCTAGAACCTTCAGTAGCGAACCAGGAGCCGGGTATGGCTATTGCACTGTTAATCGTAGGGTGTATAAGAATGTGAACGGAGAGTGGAGAGAGATGTCCCTTGATGAATGTGCTTCCATCTTGTCAAGGTGGGGATTGAAATTTAGCGAAATAGGTTTTCCCGTTGTAGAAGACACTGTAGATTTAACAATTGACGATTCGAATGTGGTCTCTTTTCATCTCTTTCACGAATTGCTCGACCACATCGCTTTGTTTTATGTTAGGGATGTTGAGAAACCCTCTTTCCTTAGGAACAGAAAAGGCTTTCCAGGGGAGTCTAGGTCGCCCTTAGGTAGGTCGACTGAAATTGTTCATAGGTCTGACTCCCCTGTTTCTCCTTCTTCTTATACAGATATGGCTTCTCAAGGTGGAGCTACTGCATCTACCTCTTCTGGCCCCAGGATTATGGATGCGTTTGATGATTCAGCTGTGCCTGGGAAGAATGAGAGAGGCTATGTTCCTCACGGGCCGTTGCGAGGAAAGAAGAATTTTCCCTCTAGGTATAGCATGATCTGGGATTTCTGTGAAGTGAGTAAGGAGGACTATAGAATGACCATCTATACTCAGAAGGATTCCATGGCCCAGTTTAGGTCGACTTTCACCAAGGATTCCGCTAGAGTAGCTTTCTTCTATGGCCAATTCGTGGCCGGCCTCAGGTTGCCACTTGCCCCTTTATTAACGAGTTCTTGGAGTGTGCTAATGCCCTACCCCTTCAGCTCGGAGCTAATACCTGTAGGGTTCTGGTATGCTTTGCTATGGTGTGTAGGTTTCTAGGATATGAACCCTGTATGAGGGTCTTCAAGGAATTCTTTTGTATTAAGTATAGTGGGGAGGACCTGAGCATCAGTACCCCTTCTAAACCCAAATCTCCCAAACTTTTCACGAATCTCCCCAGCAAAGCAAGTGGATGGAACTCCCACGTAGTGGTGGTACTCCCACGTAGTGGTGGTAGAGAGTAGGTTGGGATGGGAGTTTCCTTTACCCAATGATGAAACAGAAACCATGGATGAGAGGAACTATTGGGAGCCACTCTGGCATTTTGACCTGTATAAGAAGTTGTGTCGATTAGCTGACAAGGGGCCCATCAGTTGGGAGAGTCTGATTACTACCAAGTATAACTTCATCCAGGCCGGAATGATGGCTGGAGAGGGAGAAGTGCAGCCCTTGGTGGCTATTGGTAGGGGCACAATATATCCAGACTGGGTTACCCACGCCCTGGGTAAGTTTGAGGATAAGTGTCAACGTTGTAAAAAGACTGCCAACTACTGCAAGGACAATGGGGAGCATGCCGGCGGTAAGATACCCTTATTCTGCAACCCTTTACTCGCCTATTATTTGCCTGCTTGTTGATCTGACAGCATAATAAATTATTTTGTACTGCATGCTCTTCTCTTAGCTCGTCACTTGTTAACTCGCATATAAGATGGTTAGGTCGCACATAGTTTGCTCGTACATAGAACTTCTGCTCGTATGTAGAACTTTCGTATGTCGATCTAACATTTTGCTATTTTGGCTTTGTTGCAGTCTTGACTCCCGAACAAGAAGCAAATATGGGACGCATTGTTGGCGTTTCTGACAAGAAGAAAGCTAAGAAGGCTCATGGAGCTGCTAATGCTCGAGCTAACAGGCAGAGGGAGGCTGAGATGAGGACCAACTTGCTGTCCAAGGATAACATTGGGATGGTGCCAATGGAGGAGGTTGAATCCGAGGACCCTGTGCAGAGTGGTACTCAGTCCATGGATGTTAATGAAGGAGGTGACGAGTCCACCAGGTCAGCTAGACCCAGCTTGAGTTCCGACCCAACTCATGAGGCTAATGTTGCGACCTCTGGAGCTGAGATGACAGGGGTCGGCCCTCTGAATATGGTGCATGTTGAAGATGATGACATGGAGGCAGATGAGGATGATCAACCTTTGAATACGAAGAAGAGGTCGCGCTCTGAGAAGGGAAAGTCAGTTTCTTCGAGCCAACTTCCTCCACCTGCTTCTTCTCGCCCCCACCAAGAGTCCCTCGAGGATCAAATGAGGAGGTTGAGTGATGTGCCCCCTCTCATTGGGGTCAACAGCCTGAGTCGCCGTTATCCAGATATGAGCTTGGGCCAGGTTGTAGTTAGGAGGGCCATTGATGTCGACCTCCTTGCTCATTTCGCTGATAAGGGGATTACCCCTGAGGAATTCTCAGCTCGCTCTGGGATGGCGCATTGCGAGGTAATCTTTTACTTTCCCTTTCTCTCTAGTCGCTTGTTCTTTTAGCCAGTCATTTTTCACTTCCGAGCTAATTCTTCTCTGATTTCTTTTTATGCAGAATCTCACCATGGTTGAACAAGTCAAATGCTCTTGGAGGGCCTCCATCGAGAGAGAGAGGCAAGCCCTGAAGGATTATTCCAAGAAATCCCAGGAGTTAGCCGAGCTAAGAGAAAAGTATAACGACCTTGATAATTCCTTTGATGCTCAAGAGTTGGTGAAGAAGAAAGCTTTTGAAGATCTGGAAGCTGCTAAGGCCAAAGTTGAAGAAGTGACCTCCGAAAGAGACGCTGAGCATCTTGCTCATGAGAAGACAAAGGTCGAGCTCGCCACCGTCTCCAAACTCCTCAAAGATAAAGATTCCTTTTTGACAGAGCTTAATGAAGAGCACAACTCTGCTCGAGCTAAATGGAAGGAGGATCTAGAGAAGGCTGGTCCTGATGCTGTTGAGAAGTTCAAGAATGGAGACGACTACTACAACGCCGTTGTTGCTAAAGCAAGGGACTTCCTGGATTTGGGTAAACGCCATATGGCCCGTCGAGCTTTGGTCGACCCCGATTCCGATGTCTCACTAGAACAGCTAGCTCGCTGGGCACGTGAGCCTCAATATGACATGGCAGCTCGAGGTGGCCACTCGCTTGTGCCTTATACTGAGAATGATTTAGCCTTTATTGCCCAGGAGGACCAAGAAGAAGCCTGTGAACCTTGGGTTGCCCCTGAATTAGCTCCTCGGAACTTTGATACTGTGCTCCAAGAAATGGAGGATGCAAAAGATATGGAGGAAGATGACGAGCCTGAGCAGCGCGTATATTCTGAGTCGGGTAAACCCCTGAGCCCACAGCAACAAGAAGGCGATGCGGATGGGAGAACTACCAATGATGATCAGACCGACGCTGGCCAGGACTCTTAGGTTGCTTTTGTGTTGATGATGTAAAGAACAAGTCCCAAAACAATTTTTTGCTTTTTGTCTTGTTAGCTATTTAAATGCCTTGACCCTGTTTTTGGGGGGCATGAAACTCCATACTTTATTTTGCTCAAGTCTCAGTCCGCTTTTGGGAGACTTATTTATCTGCAATCATAGTTGACTTGATTCCTTCATATGTTGTATGCTTTTGAATTCAGCACGTGTGTGTCGAGCTAGATGTAGCAGGACAAATGGGTCAACTTAGGCCTAGGATCGACTTGATCTTTGATGATTTAGTCGACCTCAGAGTTGTATAACTTTTTGTGAACGAGATTGACTACGAGTCGAACCTGTTCAAACTATCAAAGCCGACCAAGGGTCGAGCTCATTAGAACGAAGTCGACCTTAGGTCGGACTTGTTTTAAGGAGTAAAGCTGATTGAGAATCGAGCTATTTAGAACAGACTGACTAAGAGTCGAGTTTGTTAGAACGAAGTCGACTAAGATTCGGACTTGTTTAAATGAACGAAGCTGATTATAAATCGAGCTTGTTAGAACGAAGCTGACTAAGAGTCGAGCTTGTTAAAAGAACGAAGCTGATTAAGAATCGAGTTTGTTAAAAGAACGAAGTTGATTAAGAATCGAGCTTGTTGAAGTTAGTGTAACACAATGTTTGGTCGAACAAAACTGCGATTTTTATTGAAGTAGGGAAACGTTTACATCGAATAGGAAACTAGAACTATGACAAATTGGGAACTGCTTCCACTTTGAACTGAGCTAAGGACTTGAACTAGAAGTAGTACTTGATTAGGTGAGTAGCGTGCCATGGATGCTTCAGCTCTTCACCATTTGGATGAGCGATCATGTAAGTCCCTTCTTTGACGACTCGAGTAACTATGTAAGGACCTTCCCAGTTGGGAGACAGTTTATTCTGTTGGGTTCTCCTTCCAGTTGCTTCAATCTTTCTTAACACATGATCCCCCACTTGGAATGATCTAGTCTTTACCCTCTTGTCGTGGTAACTCTTGGTTCGCTGCTTGTAGTTGACCATTCGCAGGTAAGCTGTATCTCGCTTTTCGTCGACTAAATCCAGGTCGATCAATCTGCTAGCGTCATTCTGCTCTTGATCAAAGAAAGTCACTCTAGCAGTAGGAAATCTGAGTTCAGCAGGTGCCATGGCCTCTGATCCATATGTGAGAGCGAATGGGGTTTCCCCCGTAGGCCCCCGAGTGGTTGTACGAACTGCCCAAAGAGCAAGGGGGAGTTCGTCCAACCAATTGTTACGTCGACCAACCAAGCCTGTCTTTAGTGTAGATAGGACGAGTTTATTTGCTACTTCAGCTTGCCCATTTCCTTGAGGATAGGCGACAGATGACTGCCAATGCTTGATCCCTACTCGAGTCATTTCTGCTTCGAAAGCCCTTGAGAATTGTAAGCCATTGTCTGATACTATGGCTCGAGGAAAACCAAATCTACACCAGATGAAGTCGTGAATGAAGTTGATTCATTTTCCTCTGTTATGCGAGCTAGTGGTTTAGCTTCGACCCACTTGGTGAAGTAGTCGATTGCGACGATCACATACTTGCAATTTCCTCGGGCGGGTGGGAAGGGTCCAATTAAGTCGACGCCCCACATGTCAAATGGCCAAGCCGCAATCACGGGGTTTGCTCAGCCGTAGTGTGATGAGGTAGGTTGGCAAACCTTTGGCATTGGTCACACCGCCGCACAAAGTCATAGGTGTCTCGCTCTCATGTGGCGCAAGAATATCCCGCAGTAATCAATTTGCTCGGCTAGAGTCCCGGTCCCCGGTGTCCACCACAAATTCCACCGTGAACCTCATGCATCAATTTTGTGATTTCTTGAGGATGAATGCACTTCAATAAGGGCCTGGTATATGATCTTCGAACAAAGATGCCTCCTTGGATGACATATCTCTAGCTTTCTTTTGACAAAGCCCTCGAGCCTTCTTCTCGTCCCTGGGAGCTCGCCACTTTCCGTATGCTTTCATTTCCTCGATCCAAAGACTTCTCATTTGAAGTGTTTTCCACACATTGAATCGAACCCTTTCATAAGCCGGGCTCTCAAGGTAGGAGATGGGCTCTTCATGTGGCTCATCTCGATGTGGCCGCTTTGAGAGTAGGTCGGCTAGCTCGTTGTCTTCTCGACCAATCCTCGGAATTCCCCAAAACTCCAAATCCTTTGTAAATTTCCTCACCAGGTCGTGGTATTTGACTAGAGTAGAGTTCAACACCTCGTATTCTCCTCGGACCTGGTTGATTATCAACTGTGAGTCACAATAGGCCATGATTTTAGTCGCTCCAAAGCATTGGGCGTACTCAATGGCTGCCACTAAGGCCTCATACTCTGCCTGATTGTTGGATGCCTCGAACTTGAACCTTAGCGACTCCTCATATACTGTTCCAGACTCAGGCTCGATCAGAACTATCCCATCTCCACTGACACTCTTGGTTGCAGACCCATCTGAGTAGACTTTCCAACAATCGTCGGGTAGGTTGATGACGACTTGGGACTCTGGCTCCTTCCCCTTGACTTTCTCTTTCTGAGCTCGCACCTCGCTATCTTCCTTGGTGAACGTCAGTTCGACCAAGAAATCAGCTAGAGCTTGAGCCTTCAATGCCTTTCGAGGTCGATACTCGATGTCGAATTCCGTGAGGGCAATTGACCAATTGAGTAAGCGACCTGAACTTTCTGGTTTATGAAGAATTTTTCTTAGGGGGGCATTTGTGAGCACAACAATAGGGTGAGCCAAGAAGTAAGCTCGCAGTTTCCTTGTGGCTACGACTAGAGCATACGCGACCTTTTCTGCATTGTAATATCTGCCCTCTACATCTGATAGGGCCTTGCTAACATAATAAACTGGCCTTTTATGACCTTCCTCTTCTCTAACCAAGATCGTCGCCACCGACTGTCTCCCACGTATGCATACACGAACAAGGTCTCACCAAGAGTCGGGCCGCTCAATAGTGGGGGAGTAGCAAGGTATTCTTTGAGTTGTTGGAACGACGAATGACATTCGGCCGTCCACTCAAAGTTTTTCGTCCCCCTCAATGATTTGAAGAAGGGGAGAGACCTTTCAGTCGACTTGGATATAAAACGATCTAGGGCTGCCACCCTGCCGTTAAGTCGCTGCATCTCCTTTTTACTTGTGGGTTCCTTCATCTCGACTAAAGCCTTGATCTTCTCAGGGTTAGCTTCTATACCTCTCTGGGACACCATGAAACCAAGGAACTTGCCAGCTGCTACTCCAAAGACACACTTGCTAGGATTGAGCTTCATGTCGTTTGCTCGCAGATTGGCGAATGTTTCTTTTAGGTCGACCACGTGACGTCCGGTCTTAGTTTTGATGACAATATCATCGACGTAGGCCTCCGTGTTTCGGCCAATTTGTGAAGCAAAGACCTTGTTTACCATGCATTGATAAGTTGCTCCTGCATTCTTCAATCCGAATGGCATCATGTTGTAGCAGTAGATGCCTCCAGCTGCTTAAAATGTTGTCTTCACTATGTCATCCTCATGCATTTTAATCTGGTGGTAGCCCGAGTAAGCGTCTAGGAAGCTGAAGGTAGAGTGGCCAGCAATGGAATCAACAAGTTTGTCGATTCTGGGAAGAGGATAGCTGTCCTTCGGGCAAGCAAGGTTTAGAGTGGTGAAGTCGACACACATCCTCCATTTGCCATTTGACTTCTTCACCATAACCACATTGGCCAACCATGTTGTATGAGTGGCCTCTTTAATTATACCTGCGCTTAAAAGTTTTTGTACCTCAGCTTTTATGGCCTCCTCCTTATCATGAGCAAAGCTTCTCAATTTCTGGGGTCTGGGATTTATAGTCGGGTTGACCTCAAGCCTATGAACGGCGACCTCTTCCTTGATTCCCTTCATGTCCTCTACTCGCCATGCAAAGACATCATTACTTTCTTTCAGCAGCTCGACGATCTCTGCTCGCTCCTCGTCTGATAGCTGCTTTCCTATTTGAATTTTCTGCTCCGGATAAGAGGGATTTGTGATCACTGATTCTAGCTCGTCAACAGCCTCTAGCTCCGGGCCATCCCTGAACTGTAGGGTCTCAATGATAATTTCCTTCACTTTCTGCCTCTCTTCGGCCCCCAAATGTGGAGCTTCCTCAGCTATCATGTCATCCAGCTTATCAGCGATCTCATCGGTGGTGGCCCCCGAGTTATTGTCGACCTGGAGGCATAGGTTGCCTATGATGATTTGGTCGACCATAACTACATCTGGATCAACCGCTGTGGCTTCGGAGTGACGTGTCGACTCAACCATGACCTCGTCATTTGAGCGATAGGTCGACTCCTCCACGTTGGTGATCGTTGACAGTCGAGTAGTTTTGGTGACTGACTGGGACAGCTTTAAGTATCCTTCCGCCGTTTCAATCTCCAGTTCTCTTTTCTTTCTTTCTCGTAGGACATGATCTAGATATGCTCTAGCTGTGCCTTGCACACAATCGACTCCAGCAGGGGTTGGAAATTTGACTCGCCGACGGGGATTGACGCCACCATTCCAAGCGCGACTCCGACCAGAATACCAAGGATAGCAAGATAGTCACTGTTCACATCTATCACAATAAATTTTACCTTAGAAACGACCCCGTAAGGGTGCCGGCCTAGGTCGACATCTAGCTCGATCCGTCCCTTAGCTGTCGACTCGATGATTTGTGAAGCCCTCCAACCTCGTCATCATATCTTTCAAGCCGCTCGTTGGAAAGACCCATCTCCCGGAAGGTTTTGTAGAACAAAATGTCCTTGCAGCCCCCGTGTCGACTAAGAGTCTCGCTTCGTCGTACATCCGTCGATAAGACCTCGGGATGACGAGAACTTGCTCTCTAGCCGCCATATTAGTTGCCAACTCATGGGGGTAGAAGCCGATCGCCTCATCTCTCGACATCTCTCCTCGGGGGCACATGTGGGGCTTTGTTGAGTTGAAAGATTTTATGTTTGATGGCCGTGTTGCCGCTTGCTCGCGATGACCCCCAAGTTTAATCTGGGTTGCCTTGGTCCCCGATGTCCACCTCGCTGGTTGCTCGCTCCACCAGCCTTGAGGCCTTTTGACATAAGCGTCGAGTCTTCCCCGGTCGACCATTCTCTCGGATGATACGCTGTGCCTAAGAAATCTTTTGTGAGATGACCCGTATCTTTATGGTAATCGCAAAGTATTTGCTATTGTCCCTTCTAAACTTGTTTCCCGGGTTCATTGGGCCGTGGGGCCAACTCGACCGCATTCATTATTTCTCGTTCGACTCACCGTCGTGGAGTGAAAAATTCGGACACCTTCTCCGTCGCCCGGTCCCGTTCTTTCCATTCTTGCTGTTTCCCCATTTTTGGCCGAGTCCTTCTTATCATCGCCGACCTCGACCTTGGGGCCTTTCCCCATTCTTCTTTTCTTTCCTTTCCTCGGCTAATGCCACGTTGTAAGCCTTCTCGAACAACTCATGTCGAGTGGTGACAATACGAACCGTCGCTCATAATCCATGTCTTCGAGGAAATGCCATTCCTAAGCAATTGATCACCTCCCCGTCGCCGAGATCCTCTTCAATATTGTCTACCATTTCTTTAAACGTGGTGTAGTAGCTCCTGGAGCTTTCATTCTTCCCTTGCACCAAGTTGTTTAAGTCAGTGATGGGCCACTTTCCGAGCTCCAGCTAGCCAAGAAGCGCTCTAGGAATTTTGTCCTCAAACTCATCCAGAGGAGATGCTACCACCGCCAAACTATTCAACCACGTTAGGGCTGCCCCCGTGAGCGTGCTTATGAGGGCTTTGCACATATTGTCGTTCTTCATTGGCGACAAAGCACATCGTAGCTTCTAGGTGGGCTACGTGGCTTTTTGCATTGTGGCCCCCGAGTACTTCTCTAGAAGTGGCAATCAAACCGCCAGAGGTTGGCTATCGATCAAATCCTTGGATAAGGGTCGAAGAGCAAAGTCAATTCGTTCGACCTTTCCAAGATCATTCTTCTTCTCAAATTCTCCCATTGTTCAAACTTCCTTTTCCATAGCAGCCACTCCCTAGCATCGGGCCGTCTTCTCCAAAGAAGGGGAACAACATTTGATCTTCGACCCTCACTTCCGGGGAGTTACTTGTCGCTTCTCCTATCCTTATGGGAAGGTGACCTTACATCGACCCGACCGGCGACCTGCGCCCGTCATCTCTTGTTGGCGACCTGCGCCTTTCGTTTCGGGAGCGGCGACCCGCACCTATCATCTCCGGGTGGCGACTGCGCCTCCTCTCTCATAGGCGACTGCGCCCATTCCTTCCCCTGGATTGGGACCTCTGTCTTGGGCCGGAGATCTACGCCTACTTCGGTTTGCCTCTAGCCGCGTCCTCAGTCCGATCGTGCCTCCCGCTTCCCCGTTCCTAGTGAGACCGGCCCTTAGGTCGTCACTCGGAACATGAATGGGTGATTTGAGGTCGAACCACCATCCTTTCGATCAACGTTCGACCCACGCTGGTTTCGTTTGGCTCGGTGCTCTGGCACGCTCCCTATTAGAAATTTGAGATGGAGCCACTCTCTCGGACCTTCTATCCGCCTCGCTCCGCCTCCTCCATTGCCAATAACTCGCCCAAAATCCGAGCTCGCTTCCATCGCATTTCCTTTCTACTCAATGGATTGGATGAGGGACTCCGCCCGTTTCCAATATTCATTTGTCCAGCTGACGCTTTGGAGGAGGTGGAACTCCTTGTCCCTCCATAGGACGCTCTCTCTCCTTGCATCCGGCAATCCCTCGCCATCGCCTACACTGCTTGAGCGTGTTGCCCTAGCATGATGACGAAGAGGAGGAGGAGGAGGAGGAGGAGGCAAATCTGCATTCACATTGGTAGTAGCGTTGGTGTTGGCATTCACTTCATTGAATTCATCAGAAGCCTCTGCAACATGCCCGTCTGGGGTTACCATGATTGTGGATTGAAGAAAACTTCGAGGTCAAGCTATGCACTCTTTCCCAGCAATGGAACCAAACTGATGCCGCAAGAAAAGTGCTTATCAATCTTCCTCCACGTGGCAGGACTGATCACCTGGCTCCTTGACCTGAAATCAGAACCCACGACTAGCCGGATGTGTGCCGCAAGAAAAGTGCTTATCAATCTTCCTCCACGTGACAGGACTGATCACCTGGCTCCTTGACCTGAAATCAGAACCCACGACTAGCCGGATGTGTCTCCGTCTTAGACCCTCGGGCGTGAGAGTAAGTATTTGATGATTGGAGAGCTAAAATGTACTGAATAACAGAATTCTGATAACAAAATAGCAGTTACCTTTCACCGTTGGTAGTGATGATGTATTTATAGGTGAGGAATGTTGTTTATTTGGAGGAGCGATGTGTGCTCCGAGATTTCATCGGCAGTTACTTGTAATGGGAACGTGCCTATAACGGTCCCTGATTTATAGGGATGCAGTTATGGAAAGATTTGACTCATGTGCTGTAAGTACCCCAATCTGGATCACTCCCTTTCAAACACCCGGGAAACACCGCAGACTCATCCACGCAGTCTCAGAGACCTCTCTCACTCAAAACCCTCTCAAAAACCTCTCAAACCCCCAACCAAACCAGGGGAGGAGCCTTTCTGGGATAAAAAGGGACAAAAGGACCTTTTGGGAATTTTCAGGAAATCAGAAAAGCAATTAAGGTCCGTACGGACCTCTTTGTCTCAATGATTACTAAATCCCCTTAAAGTCCACAATATTCCTCAAATCCCTGAGAAATGATGACTTCCATGCAGAGTTGGTCCGTACGGACCTCTTTGCATGCAAGATGGTCCGTACCGGACCTTATTGCTCGTGGAACATCATCATTCCCAAATATTCTCCATCATTGCATTCCCTCAAATCGAGGAAATCCAAAATTCTGGATAACCAAGAAGGTCCGTACGGACCTCTTTGCTCCGAAATTTTTACTATAAATAGAGGGCTCCCCCTCCTCATTTTCACTCCTCCCACTTCTCTCTTCCTCCCTAAGCCTTCGAGGCTCCCCTTCTAAGACCTTTCGAGGCATTCCCGCCCCTTCGGATCCTTCCGAGGCCTTCCGAGCCCCCTCGAGGTGCTCAGAAGCCTCTCAGCGCTCGAGACGGCTCCCGCGCCCCGAGGCACTCTCGAGGTACTCGAGGCCCCTCGTGGGTACTCAGAGGCCTTGCACAGTCTTTCCCACGGTGTCCGGCTCTTTCCGAGTCAAACCGGCGATCCCAGGCCTTGCCGAACCTCTCGCCCCCGATCCATCCCGACGATCCCACGCACGCCGAACCTGCGCCCACGCAGCCTACAACTTCAACTTCACGCCGAAACTGCGTCCGCGGACAACCGGCCTCCCGGAAAGCAATCCGGACGCTACTCAGGCCTCAAACACTATTCCCCTGCGGAAGACAGACACTAACCAACATTGGTAAGGCTTCCTTCCTATTCTATTTCAATACATTTCAATACAATGTAGACATCCGATACGCATGCATTTTTAAAAGCACGCACACACACACACACACAACTTTTTAAAGGATATTAGGGGTATCCGAAAGACTCGTTTTTACGAGGCTACTCGGAGTGAGCTCTAATATTCTAATATTCTCTTCCCTAGGGAGTCATCGACCTCCGAACTCAAAATATCATCACACAAAAGCAGTTTAAAATTTATCTTTAAGCGTGCCCTTTTCAATGTTTTGGGCTTAATAAAAACGGCGCGTGGCGACTCTACAAAATGCGAAAGCAAAACGGCGAGACACCTCCAACCTCGCAAACGCTAAAACGGAATAAGCCGGATGCGGGCGCGATTGTCTTGCCTCTCGGATCCGGGCGACTCCCCGAACGGCTACGAACGCGAGATGCCGGGGCTCCGCGCGCGAGTCGGATCCCGGGTAATTTCAGTTGGCGACTCTGCTGGGGAAATTTTGTTTTAAAAACTTTTAAACAAACCAAAAGATTTTTAAAACGGTGATGAGGGTCAAACTTTCATTTTACCCCTTCCTTTAACTGTTGTGTGTGTGTGCATGTGCTTCGTTTTATTTTACAAAAAAATAAAAATACAAAAAAAATGCATCAATATACATACGTGCATACATTTAAAATTCTTCAAAATTTTCTATTTTACTCGTAAAAAGAATTTTAGAGACCGCACACTACGCGCCTTCTTTGCCTCGGTTACACCGCACTCTACTCACTGCTTCTTTGCCTCGGTTACACCGCACACTATGCGCACTGCGCCTCGGATACAACATGGCACACTACAACCCTTAACCGGAAGTGGTCTCGGTTGCGATCCGTTTGGTCTTCCTAGGCCTCTTGGCGCGCACGAGATCATTCCAAACATCCCATCCCTAGCCAGCGTCAACCACACGTTTGAGTCTTGAGTCACACTCTGTCCGGACTCGGTTGGTTTTACCCGGTCCGTGTCATACGGCTGGATACATATACCATGCCGGCCATTTTACGAGTCAAGGCTCGGAACTCAAGATCCCTTGCGCAAGCAAAGCGATGAAAGGTCATGCTAAAATCTTGACTGATCTTGATTTCAGCTACACCCGGGAACGATGTTCCGTCCCGGATATACATCCATGCTCGCGTGACACCATGTCATCCACGCCTTTGATACGTCGGCCATGACGATATGACCCGGCCAACGCCTTTAACGTCACGAGATCCCTTGCGCAAGCAAGCAAAGAGAAGGTCATGCCGAACTCTTGACTGATCTTGACTCGGTGGCGGCTCGGTTCACTATTCAGCATGGCTAACGCATCAAAACGAACATGACGAGGCTCGGTCCTTAGGTTCGATTTTCTTTTAGGCGGTGGAAACCGCTTGCACTATAGGACCCTCGCACAGGGGTCCGCCGGGATGTCGAAATACGGGTGCAAAACGAGGGCTTATAGCCGCACGGATGGTCTCCCGGTGACCCGGGATCTAGCATAGTTGCGAAAAGAAGATCAATCTTTTCCAACCTACCTAGGATTACGAGAAAACATGTTTTTAAGTAAATTAAAACAACAAAAAATCAAAAATAAAAGAAGCGGAAACCGCGTGCCACGTGAGCTTTCCCCTTCCCATCCCGCTAGGCCATTCACGTGTCTAAACCTTGCCCGTCACCCTCCCGGCGGAGCCGAGAGTGGTTGAGAATCACCTGGAAGCCGCACTTTTCGATATTGAGGTCACGAGATCGATAGCCCTTCCAGGTTCAGCGGTCCGCACCGTCAATACTCCCCGTGACGGGATCGACGAGATAACGTTGAGGAAACGGAACCCCGCCACTAAGGAATCTCCAGAACCCAATGGAGGAGGTCTTGCGAGCCTTGAAGCCATCAAGAAGCGCCAAGAAGAACGGCAAGCTTTGGATTGTCGACACCTTGCGTCTTCGAGAACAGGTTGCGGTTCCCAAGCCCGACGGAACCTTTGTTCTCATAGAGGACGAAGATATACCGGCTCCCAGGTTTCTCAAGCTATCGGCGGGTCCGCCTTCCCGCCCAAGCGCTACGAGATCCCGGCAACGCAGCGGCTCTCGCTCAAAGCTCCCCTCGGGCGTCGGTCAGCGGCTCGGGCATGCCGCCTTCGGATCGGTCGGTTTCCGGCTGCACGCACGCTCAAGCTCGTACCAAGCACACATACGTGCTGCTCGCGAGATCCCAATGCATCTCGGTATCCCCCGGGATTCAATCCTTTGCCTCTATACGAGCCTCGCAACCACAATCAAAAGTCCCCATTCTTACCGAGGACGGGCATCCCGAGCGGATATCCCGAGCATCTCAAGTTTGCCACACTCGCGCGATTGGGGCTAACGAATCGTTTCCCCGGTTCCCGAAACCACCCTTAGCGGACCTGGCAATCACGCCCTCAACTTGACACCCCGGGGTATGGGTTGGTATACACTCAACTACCTCCCAAGACTCCCGAATGGCGATCCCATCGGCCGATCCACCTCCCGTCTTCGGTTTCCGTCCACAGCGGTAACCCACCTCGAACGGTGACCCTCACATGGCTTGGTTGATCGAACAAATGAAAGACATGCGAGGCAAGCTAGCTAGTTCTCGGAAGGACTCCCTCACGCTACCGATCCGAACAAAGTGGTCCCTCTCCCTCCAAAGTTCGGGATGCGGGAAATGGAAAAGTTTGACGGAATGTAATGCTTGAAAACCCACATCGACACCTACGTCCTGGGTATGAGAGCGAAAAGGGGCAACCTTTCCTCAACGAGATGGCGGAGATCATTTTTCGGCATTCCCTCAAATCCCGCGGCACTAAGGTGGTTTCTCGATGTGAAGCGAGAAAAACCGTTCACGTGGGATCGGAGGTGCGGTGAAATCTTCTGGAGAAATGCCGCGCCCAATCTTGAATGGGAAACGAACCGCCGCTGACACCTGAAGCCCGCACTTAGAACAAAAGGATGACGAACCGAGTGGGCGGAATTCTACAAAAGATGGGCCTGGAAGCTAAAGCTGAGATAATGGATCCACTTTCCAAGAAAGAAGCGAGATGGACATCTTCCATTTCACACTTCAGAGCCATCTTTGAGGACCTTGATCGGCCACCATTTCTATCCGGATCTCAGTGCCATAGTCCAACCTTGTAGGGACAAAGTTTGAGAAAGACCCACGAGTCTTGAAGAATGACATGACCCACCTTTTTGCCTCATCTTACCGCTGCTATCGAACAAACACAGGCAACTTCAACTCACACTGACGAAAGGAAAGGGAAGCCGGTAGGAGTGATCTGTACATTCGAATGGAGCTCACGAGTAAACCGCGATCGGGCGGCCCCGAGAATAGCGGCCCCCCCTCGCTTCCCACGGTTCCGGCATTTTGATAACACTGGAAATGCCCCTTGGAGTCAAGTATTTGAAGCACTTGGTGGAAGACGAAATCTTCTCAAACTCAGCTCGAGAATTTCCAACCGAAGACCTCTCGAAGAGCCAAGCATGGATATGAAGACGAAACGAAACCACTGCGCCTTCCATAACTACCCCGGCCACGCTGTACCAAACGGTGCTTCGTACTCGAGCCCCGAGGTGATTCGGGGGCTCATTGAGGGAGAGGAAAATTGGAACGCCCCCGTGGTCCCAAATACCAGGCTGGAAATCCATTCCCGAACGGCCGGGGGTAAACTCGGCTGAGCCGTTGACGAAATCCCCAGCGAGAAGCTTGGAGACTCCCTGCAATTTCCGAGACCGTCGGCATCTTTGTCTCGCCATGGCTAGGAGCGTGAAACAAGAGTCAAAGGTCTCGTGACCGGGGAATTCCGAGGCAAGAACGCCCCGGGGCCCTTTGTCTCCCTACGATCTTTGCCCCGTGCCCAGAGGCATACAAATGGTTGGATCGAACGTTCCCCGAGACGGGAGGCGAGGTCCAGCGGTAGCACGGGAAGCGGTTTAGCCTTCCCTTGGGACGATGACTTGCCAATATGTGAGAATCGGCACAACGAAGCCCTCCTCCACATCCCTCATAAAGATAGAGGTTCTTCCTCCCGAACGTTTTGATTGATACGCGCTTTCCCTTGCGAGTCAACATCATCGCTTTACAGCACACTGAAGCGACTCCCACGTCGGCCGTTCTCACCAACCAAGGCGCTTCACCTCAGTAGTAATCCGAGCCTACGACTCCTTTGCACGATCAATCGTAGGAGTCATCATTACTGAGGATCAATTCGACGTACCAAGCTGGAGTCGGTGGAGGAGTTCCAAGTCGTGATGAAATCAAACCCACGCCTGCCTTTGTTGGGACGGCCTTGGATACGTCGGATGAAAGCCGATGTAATCCCCTACTCTTCACCGCTGATGCGTGAAATTCATCGTGCCAACGGAGCGATCGAAGTGATCCGCGAGAGACGGTGCAATGGCAAGTGCTTGGCCAGCAAGCTATGACCCGGAAGAAGGTCCCGACATGACCGAATACTCTTCCCCGAGATGATTCTCCTTACCATCCCGCTACGAAGTGGATCGCTTACATCCAGCGCTCTGAAAGCATGACAGTGGAAATTGAAGAACTCATAGGGTCGGGATGTGACTCGATATATGCGGCGCTGAAGAGATGCTTGAGAGAAGATCAAGAGATGGATGCCAGTGCCCTAATGGAGATTGATGAGAGGAGTGGATCACTCAGATCATAAGCGGCTTGATCTCTGTGCACTGATGTTGACAGCCGTAATCAAC
>JAFEMH010006453.1:0-123075 GCA_022495995.1 Adenophora triphylla var. japonica
GAAATGTCTAACTTTGGGGAAATTTTACACTTTTGGGGGCCAAAAGGGTAAAATTGGAACTGCGAAAAGTTGAGGGGCTGAATTGGCAAGGAATCTTTCTGCCGCAGAAAGAGTCCGGCCTGACTGAACCTGAAGTTGACCAGGTTCATTCCAGCACCGAGGCAGAAGCAATTTTGGCCATTTTCTTCATTTATTCCGACGAGAGGGAGAGAAAGGACGAGAGAAAAACCAATCCAAATTGTGAGGTTTGCTCAAATTTGTGAGAGAAAATCAACATGGAGGGTGATTTGGAACCAATGGCTTGTCATGGAAGGACCGATGACGAAAGAACGCGGTTGGTTCGGACCATTTGAACCATTACTCTTCCATTGAATCCGGCGGAGTTCTACCCGGCTAGGGAGAACCACAAATCCAAAGGAGGGATCGAGAGACAGGTAAACTTCCTTCAAATTTCATTAATTTTAAGAATGTGCATTCTTTAAATGTTAGAAATTTGACTAGGAATGAGTTAGGGATTTTGGTGCCCGGATTGGGGCTTTTGACTTTGCTATGCGCCTTTGTCGAAATTGACTAGAGTGTAGTTCAATTGACACCATGGGTAGATGACATAAAAATTTTGGTCGCAAAATTCCATGTCTAGATGTGTTTTCCAAATTTAAAGCATGTTTAAATCGGGACGGGGTAAATTTTTGAAATGTTCGAAAGGATTTGAAAGTTCCGAATTCGACAGATTTTTCGAAGGGCTTTGAAAGTTCCGGATTCGACGGAGTTTTCGAAATGATTTCAAAGTTCTGGATTCGACGGAGTTTTCGAAATACTTTGAAAGTTCCAGTTCCGGATTCGACGGAGTTTTCGAAATGTTTTGAAAGTTCCGGATTCGACGGAGTTTTCGAAGGGCTTTGAAAGTTCCGGATTCGACGGAGTTTTCGAAATGCTTTGAAAGTTCTGGATTCGACGGAGTTTTCGAAATGCTTTGAAAGTTCCAGATTCGACGGAGTTTTCGAAGTTCTTTGAAAGTTCCGGATTCGACGGAGTTTTCGAAGTGCTTGGAAATCTTGGACCGTTAATACTCCAACCTGGATAGAAATATTTTAGGAAAGGAATGAGAACTGTATCTGCATTGCATCATTTTGACATGCGTTCGTGCACTCTGTTGATGTCGCTTTGGTGCTTAACGTATTCTTGCCTTGTTCACCTGCAGGGGCGAGGGACAATTGATGTTCACAACCAGAAGAGTCGGGGAGCCTTTGAGGCAGTTCGAGCGCTGTGGGAGACATTCCCGGATGAGGCTCGGGATGGAGAGAGGAGTCCATGCGGCGCAGCTGACTCCTAGCTTGGGTTGTCGATTTATCGCACGGTAGCCGCCCCGGTGGACTTTAGCAGAGCGAGGGCCATCAGTGCGTAGCTCTAAGCGAGTATCGTGAGATACGACCCATACTTTTCATTTCAAAGCGGGGGAGGTGACCGGTGACCCCACCTGATTTTGCCGCTATCACTGGGTTGCCGACCAATCGGGCAACGCTACTGTGCGGGTGGATGGTTATACCCTGGGAATGCGTTTTGTCGAAGCCTGCCTGGTTTCGATATCACCGATGCCAGTGGGCTTAGGTATTCTGATTGTAGCCGATGGAGGATCATCTCGAGGAAGGTATTGCTTCGGGGATTATGGGGAGGGTCCCCGAGGATGACCGCCGAGCATCTAGCTCGGGAGGGTTCCTATGGTTCGCGTTGTCGGCGACTGCTGTTAATCAGCTGGACACGTCCTGTCACTTCCCTCTGCTCGGGTCGCTGACATACTTGGATGCCATGAGGGGGTATGCATGGGGGGAGGATGGACTGGCCGAGCTCTACCATGCCTTGGATAGGTTCTCGCAGGGAGAGGAGAACTCCTTGAGTTGTTTCTCGTTCGCTTTGGATGTAAGTTCACGTCTTTTTCTCTTCCTTGTCTCATTTTTGTACTCGTATGTATCTGCTCTGTAGCTGACATAACATTCCATTTGCTTGACAGGTCTGGTGCTATGAGGTATTCAGCCCGCAGCGGTGGGAGATTAAGGAGGCATACCGATCCTTGTTCCCTGCCATGCTGTCTTGGCAGAAGAAGGCGAAGAGGGCGGTGTCGTCGAGAGAGGGCACTCGACTGTCATACGAGGAGGTGTCTCAGGCCCTGAGCTGAGAGTTCTCCGAGCGGATCCAGCTGACCTGGTGGAGCCGAATTCACGTTGGCGTGGTTCAGGTTGCTAGTGAGGTTACGTGGCGGCGAAAGCTGCTAGTGGGACTTCACTGCGATGCGATGTATCTGGGGGAGAGGGTGACTCGTCAGCACGGCCCGGGGTCTATTCCGATGGTTTCGGTGGATCCGCCTCTGCACATGAAGCATCCTTCATCAATGCCGATGGAGGAGTTGGAGCGGTATAGACAGGGTGTGTTCTATACCGAGTATATCATAGCGGGAGTCGACTATGACACTTTCTTGAGGATGAGGCTGAGGAGCCCGCATGTGCAGCACAGGGAGGGCGAGGGCCCTGGATATTCCTGAGATCTCCCGCTTCCATGTGCTAGGTTGGCGTACGAGGGGCTGGACGGTTCGCGCAGGCAGCTGGTGATCCCGATCCCGGAGGAGCTGAGATCTCAATACAGGGTGGAGCCCAACGCTTCGGTGAGCACTTTTGATTTTTTGCATTTGATAGTAGCATTCTGGAAATGTTGCATCTGTACTTTCTGCTTGTCTTTTGATGACTTACCTGGTTTGCAGGTGTCTGGCCGTACGTATAATCAGGCTATGAGACAGTTGGACGGGTGGGCCAACTATACTAGGAGGCTCGTGGAGTTCCTGAGGTGCAGTTCCCAGAGGAGCGTGGATGTTCGTGAGCCGAGGCCGTCTAGGCCGATAGGTTCGTCTGCTCCCAGGACTGGTGGAGAGGACTTTGCGCAGGGATTTGGCCAGTTCGCGGGTGGAACGGCTGGGTTTGGAGCTCATCCTCCTTCGTACTCGGGGCACGAGAGGGGAGAGTCCTCGAGTTCGCGCAGCGCGAGAGGAGGCCTTTCGCGTATTCCCGCCTGGAGGAATTCGGAGATTTCCTGTTCTCGACGGATCCGGCTGCTGCGGAGCAGTGCATCGAGTGCTCGGATAACGAGCAGGACTCTGAGTAGTCCTTCTTTATTGCTTTTTAGACAAAATGTATGTATTGTCCGGAACAATTTGACTTGTACTGTATTTGAAAAGGCGCCCTTGAGGCGGAACCTGTACTTTGCACATCTATTTAGTGATTACCTTCTTTTTATTTTGGCAAATAAGCAAGTAGGTTGATCAAAAATAAATAAAATGAAACATGCATAAAAAATTGAACGGGTCAACAATTATGCCTATATGCACTGATATTTAATTATTTGCACTGTTGCACGAGCCCGGGGCGGAAGAGGTGTTGGTATTGGTTGATTGAAACCAGGGGAGCACGCAGATTCACAAAAGCATGAACAGGGCTTTGTTTGGAATTGTTTCCAATTTTAGAGCAGCTGGCTGTAGAGTTGACCAAGTCAACTGTAGAAAGAGTCCGACCGGACTGAGGATGAAATTCCAGATTCTTTCAAATTGCAGTTTCAGCTTTGCAATTCGTAAGAAACTGCGCATTTGCTTTGATCAGTTGGCTGAATTCCTTTCAAATTCCTAAGGTTTCCTTCACTTTTCCATGGCTCCATTTCCTAAGCTGTCGTCTCGGATGCAAGAGCGATACTTGGAGAATTTTCAGTCGTGGGTACGGAACCACACGAGGCAAAACAAGGGGTTTTTTGAAGGCTGTTAAGGGATGAAATCTGTTTGGGCTTTGAAGGAGCTCATGCCAGATTGGGATCTTTTGAGAGCAGCGGCTTGCTTCTGGGATGTACGGAGGAATGTGTACAACTTTTCGTACAACGAAATCACTCCTACGTTCGAAGATTTCCGGGCCATTCTGGGAGGACTTGAGACGGAACAGCTAGTTCTTCCCTATGCTGGTGGCATGGCCACTGTTGAGAAGCTAGTGTCTCTGCTTTGTATCTCAGCTGGAGAAGCATACGGGATGCTGATATTGAACACTTATTATATCGACATTTCGGGAATGCCCGATAGATTTGCTGGTAATGAGGGAAGCGTCTTCGCGTGGGACGCATTTGCTCTGTGCGCGATCGCTACTCTGTTCACATTCACGTCCCTGGGTGTGTGCCATCACAGTGTACTGGACCTGGTGAGGCAGTGTCGGAACGGGGGAGACATCGTGCCTTTGGTTCTGGGCGAGACGTTCCTGGGCATAGGTCGGATGGCGATCGGCAGTCGATACATATGGGGAGGGAGTCCCGCTATGCTTACCATGTGGTTGAGGGAGAGGTTGAAGATGATGCCCGAGGTGCCAATGTCTTGTGATGCTTGGTCCTTTTCTCGACGTCCTCTGGTGATAGGGGGCAATCAGGCTGAACTGGAGCTCTGGATGGCCAGACTCCGCACGCATCACTTGCGATGGTGGGTTCCCCACTGGAAGTTACAGACTTGTCGGACCGCTCAGGGGGGGTCTCTTGGTTGTTAGAGTGCCGAGCTGTCCCAGACGTCCTTCTACATTACATCATTGGTGCTGCGACAGTACGGGCTGGAGCAGGTGCCACTGACGGGTTTAGTTCATGCTGCTACCTTCGAGGTGGGATCTCTGCTGATGGAAGATCCTTCGATGCTATTGCTGCTCACGCGGTTGTGGCAATACACGTCCTTTCCTGCCAGGGTTCTCTTTCACCGGAGAGGGGGCACTGTCCTGTCTACGCAGTATCTGAACTAGTACAAAGAGTGTATGGGGGAGACACAGATGGCTATCTCGTGGAGACGGAGTGAGCTGTTGGGTGCTGATCACCTTGACAGCTCGACCTTGAGGAGGACCGAAGCGGGGGCTAACCCTCAGAATTGTACTGGGAACGACATGGCTGACTACGAGGCCAATGCTGATCGGGAGGCCAATCAAAGCACGGTTATGATGGCTCGAAGAGAGGCAGCTCAGGACAGAGCTAGGGAAAGGGCTGCGTTGACAGCTACAGGCTTGACGGAGGCGTCGGGAAAGGTCCCTGAGCCAGGTAGAAGGACTACCGAAATATTCCCTGTGAAGGTGAAGAACACTCACCGTGGGAAAGGGAAGGGGAAGAAGGATGAAGGACCAAGTACGGGAAACAAGGTTGACCTTGCTGTCCAGAGTATCCACCCACTGTCATTGCAGACACATTAACTGATTAATGTTTTATTGTAGTTTTGCTAGCATGTAGCGAGTCAAGAGTTGACCGTGCTTGAACTCATCAAAGATTGTTTTAACCGTAATGAATTTGTAGGTTAATTGAAAAGAGTTTTTCGAAACACAAGCAATTGATGCTTATTATTTATTTATTTTTTTGAGATCGAACCAATGATGGCTGCCTACGTTCCCCTTTTACATTTGGACTAAGGGGCTCAGGTCACCGTAGTTCGACACTTTAGGTGAATTTGAGAAAAACAAAGACAAAAGAAGTGCGACCCTGTTTTTTACCTGGATCATTAGCGGGAATGTATCCAGTTGGGTATTACTCTTTTAGCACTTTAGTTTTACTGAGGGGTGGTGTATGGGGAAGGAGAGTTGACTCATGCTCTTCCTCAAACGATGTATCTGCGGAGCTTGCTTCCGTTCACGGGGTTAACGAAAGGGTTCCCGTCCAAATCTGCTAATTTCATGGCTCCTCCGGAGAAGATTCTTTGTACCACGAACGGTCCTATCCAGGTAGGCTCCCACTTTCCGAGGGGATTTGTCTGCGTAGGAGGCTTTTACTTTAGCACGAAGTCTCCTTCTCTGATGTCTCGGATCTTGACTTTCTTATCGAATGCTCGGGCCATTCTGCCTTGGTAGGCTCGAGTGTGTTCCATGGCTTTCAATCTGTGCTCGTCGAGTAGAGCAAGTTCGTCTTGACGGCTCTGTAGCCATTCAACTTCATTGATCCCGTTTTCCGAGAGGACTCGGAGGGATGGAATTTCCAGTTCCACAGGTAACATTGCTTCCATTCCATAGGTAAGTGCGAACAGAGTCTCCCCTGTGGCAGTTCTGACTGATGTTCTGTATCCCCAGAGGGCTAGATGTAGCTTTTCGGGCCAGTCCCGACCTCTGGTGGTCATCTTTCTGATTATCAGGGCGAGAGTCTTGTTTGCTGCCTCTACTGCACCATTGGTTTGTGGTCTGTAGGGAGAAGACTTGTGATGTGTGACTCTGAATTCGGTCAGCGGTTGGTCACAATCTCCCTCAAAGTGGGTCCCATTGTCGGATATGATCTCGATGGGTACTCCGTATCGGCACATGATGTTTTCTTTGATGAACTCGGCTACCTTCTTAGAATTCAATACCTTGTACGATCTGGCTTCTACCCATTTGGTGAAGTAGTCGACTATGACTAGAATAAACTCGTGACCATTGCTCCCTGGTGGAGTGATCTTGCCGATGACGTCGATTCCCCATGTGGCGAAAGGTCATGGTGTAGTCATGCAATAGAGTTCATGTGGAGGGATGTGATTGAGGTTGGAGAACCGTTGACATTTGTCGCAGCTTCGGACGAACTGGATGCAGTCTGTTTCCATCGATATCCAATAGTATCCCATACGGAGAATGATCTGTGTCAATGCTCTGGCGTTCATGTGCGGACCACAGGTTCCGTTGTGAACTTCGTTCATTAGCTCGCTGGCTATCTCTTTGTCTACACACCGAAGGAGTGGTCCTTGGTGGCGCTTCTTGTATAACATACCCCCAGAATGACGAAATGGGATGCCAAGCGTTTTAATGCCATCATGTTTTTGGCTTTGATCCCTTCTTTGTATTTTCATCTTCATTTGTGAAGGAAGCTTCTCCGTTTTGGAGGTACTGGTAGATTTGATTGCACCAGGGTTCGTCGATCGTTTCATTTTTTATTTCGATCTCACAGCAATAGGCGGGTGTTTCCCGTCTGCCTATTCTGAGGGGTTTTATTGATTTCCCATTAGGAATTTCGACAAGAGAGGCGAGGGTTGCCAGGGCATCTGCGTAGCGGTTCCTGTCTCTTGGCAAATAATGGAAAGAGATGTCCTTGAACTGTGCAATGAGCTCCTCCATGTACGTGTGGTACTTCTGGAGGCCAGAATCTACCGTTTTTCATTTGTTGGACACTTGATTGATGATCAATGCTGAGTCTCCGTATACTTCCAGTTCTGAGATGTTGCGCTCGAGGGCGGCTCCAGACCGGCAGCACAGGCTTCGTATTCTGCTGCATTGTTGGTTGTTTCAAAATTCAGCTTGATGGCTATAGGAGTGTGCTCGTCCTTGGGATCGACAAGGAGCATTCCAATACCATTTCCCTTCTTGTTGGCTGCTGAATGCGCACTCGCCCGAAAAAATTTGGTTTTCCGGTTTAAAATGAAAAAAGAAACGAGTCGCCATGCCATGCTTTTGGAGGTGCACTTTGAAAAACCTTTTGAAAGAGAATGGGTCCGGGGGTCAGGTTACGTGTTGGGAAGAATTGAGAGTTCACCCAATACACCTCGTCCGTAGATGAGTCATTCTAATTTAGACATCCAAATAATTCAAAAAATGTGCAAGCGATGATAATAGACAAGTGCAATAAACATGAATTTTATTGAATAGGTAAGATCATTACAACTTGTAAACCAATTGTCCGGGAGGCCACATCCCTATACAGCAAAAGAATAGATTACAAAGGAAATCAAGTCTTCCGCAAAGGACCACCTATGTCGCGTGACATAGGACTCCTCATGTCCAAATGTGTCGCGTGACACCAATGGTCACATTGCAGAGACTCACAACAAACAATTTATAGAGTCTTCTAGATGAACACAAAATACAATAAAAAACCAGATCTAAGCACTAAACAACATGAGCATACTACTAAATGCTAAGATTACCAACTAAATCAACTTACAACTGAAACATGGTCCCTGCAGATGGTCATGACATGTTGCGTGACACAGGACTCCTCATGTCCAAGTGTGTCGCGTGACATAGGTTTACCATCTGCTGGTACCTTACAAACTGAGAAACAGATCTAACAAATATACAATCAAATCAAACAATTATACCAGATTCAACTAGAATAGCATAAAATAGATACGAATCGATCAAAGGAGTGTGGATATGGGAGATCCACACTCCCATGACAACATAATTGCAAATCTAAGTAGATCTCATTATAAGCATGCAATTGGACTTAAGCACATACGATTTAAACAGAGAGATTGCAGTTGCCACTTGATAATCTGAGCCAGATGGAGCCTGATTATCAAGTGGAGAAGAAGCAAGAACAATTAGACAAATAGGTGAGAGAGAGAGACAGAGAGAGAGAGAGAGATGTGTTACCCTTGTAGTCCTCAACTTCTACACCAAGTTAGGTGAAGGAGCCTTCAATTCAGCTTCTGAAAAGGAGATTCAAACACGAACTGAGGTCTGGATTGGGAGATTCAAGGTGCTTGAGGAAGTAGGAGGGTAATTGGGTTGAGGGTGTGTGAAAGGTAAGGGAATTGGAAGGGAATTGGGTAGTTTTTGTGAGGGAGGAGGAGAGAGAGAGTTTCTGGGGCAATTTGAGCATAGTGACGTTAAGGGGCTAAAATTGGGATCCAAAGCTGAGAGGGGTAGGGTCTTATTTATAGCTGCAGTTCATGGTAACCTTATGTCGCACGGCGTAACGTAACCACTTTCCATGCCTCGACTTGTCGCGTGACAAAAGGTGACCATAACCGTTTTTGGCGCCAAATCTGATTCTGGAACCTTCTTGGATAATACCTAAAAAGTCCAAAATAGATTTATTCCTTTTAGGTCCCTTGGCATGAGCAAAGTACAAAAAAGTACTTCCTTCGCGAGAAACTTATGAAATGTTTCCGGAAGTCTCGGGATGGACCGGGAATTTACCAAAATGCCCCTAAATGTAATTTTATCATATTAAAATGCATCTGGAAAGGTCGCGAATTGGATTGGCGTACTTACAGAGCCCCTCGGCAACATCACTTATGGAAGAAGTGAGGTTGTTGATAAAATAAGACCCAATCCTAATAAGCGGCTGGGGGATAAGGCGAAAGGCTAGACGGTGATCTGGGGAATCGGATGGCTGGACCTTTTGAGAAAGGATTCCTACGTATCCCGGGGAAGGAATCAAGCCGGTCGTAGTTCGGAATATTAGGAGGTGTCTAACCCAAGATTCGTCTGGAGGGGGAAATCACCAAAGTACACGACTGTTCGGGGAGTCATCCAAGGACACGAGTGTTAGGGGAGTCACCCACAGACACGATTATTAGGGGCGTCACCCAAGGACACGACTGTTAGGGGCGTCACCCAAGGACACGACTGTTAGGGGAGTCACCCAAGGACACGACTGTTAGGGGCGTCACCCAAAGACACGACTGTTAGGGGAGTCACCCAAGGACACGACTGTTAGGGATTTCACCCAAGGACACGACTCTTAGGGGAGTCACCCAAAGACACGACTTTTAGGGGAGTCACCCAAGGACACGACTATTAGGGGCATCACCCAAGGACACGACTGTTAGGGGCGTCACCCAAGGACAAGACTGTTAGGGGCGTCACCTAAGGACACGACTGTTAGGGGCGTCACCCAAGGACACGACTGTTAGGGACGTTACCCAAGGACACGACTGTTAGGGGCGTCACCCAAGGACACGACTGTTAGGGGCGTCACCCAAGGACACGACTGTTAGGGGAGTCACCCAAGGACATGACTGTTAGGGGTGTCACCCAAGGACACGACTGTTAGGGGCGTCACCCAAAGACACGACTGTTAGGGGAGTCACCCAAGGACACGACTGTTAGGGGCATCACCCAAGGACACGACTGTTAGGGGCGTCACCCAAGGACACGACTGTTAGGGGAGTCACCCAAGGACACGACTGTTAGGGGCATCACCCAAGGACACGACTGTTAGGGGCGTCACCCAAAGACACGACTGTTATGGGAGTCCCCCAAGGACACGACTGTTAGGGGAGTCACCCAAAGACACGACTGTTACGGGCGTCACCCAAGGACACGACTGTTAGGGGAGTCACCCAAGGACACGACTGTTAGGGGAGTCACCCGCGAATATGACTTTTTCTTTGGGAGTCACCCGCGAATATGACTTTTTCTTTGGGAGTCACCCGCGATTATGACTTTTTTCTTTGGGAGTCACCCGCGATTTCGACTTTTTTCTTTGGGAGTCACCCGCGAATATGACTTTTTCTTTGGGAGTCACCTGCGAATATGACTTTTTTCTTTGGGAGTCACCCGCGAATATGCTAATGCTTTTTAGAAAAGTAGTTGACTAAGATATGCTTTCATACCTGTGCTGTGCTTACCTGTAGCTGTCGGAGGGATTGGTGCTACGGCTGATGATTGCGGCTACCGGAGGGTCTCGTGCCATTGCTGATCTTTGTGGGTGTCAAAGAGACTCAGGCTACTGCTGCTGCTGGGGATAAGTGTAGCTGTTAAGTGAGGGACGGTCTCTATTGAAGGTTGACTTACGTGTATTGAGCTTTGCTTGGTAAGTCGGGGATTTTGCTTACTGGGCAGCGAACTCTTATTGACGCTTTGGCAGCGGGGCTATCTTTGTTGATGATTGACTTCTGTATCCCGAGCTTTGTTTGGTAAGCCGGGGACTTCGCTTGCTGGGCAGCGAGCTCTTATTGACGGTTGACTTTTGTGTCCCGAGCTTTGCTTGGTAAGCCGGGGACTTTGCTTGCTGGCAGCGAACTCTTATTGACGCTTTGGCGGTGGAGCCATTGATCTTGATGCGCACTGCTGGGGGGATTCAAATAGACACGGATTCTTTGTCTCGGCTTTGCTTTGAGGGACATTCTTTGAGATTTTCTCAGTTAATTGTTGTACCTACGGGGAAAAACAACACTCCGAACACTACAACGGATTATGCTATTTTGTTAGCGACGGTTAAACTATGTTAGCTTGTTTGCACGAATCTGTCCATTCTGGAGAACGCGGGAAGAAAGGTGTGATTATTGTATTGACAGGTCGGCTTTGCCGGGTTTGTACATGGGATTATGGAACTATTTTGGGTAATTGTGTATGACATATGTATGAGGGTTCGTATGCATTTAAACTGAATGAATCCCTCTCCCAGGCTTATCTGCAGGCTGATGGTTTTGGTTGTTTGAAGCTTGTGACAAAGTCGTGGAGTGTCCTGGTATAGATCAGATTGCAGCTTGCTGATGTCTGGTGTTGGACCTATTGTGTCGCACGATTCAGGATAGTTGGGACACATTCTGTCGCGTGACACAACAAGTCATGCTGACAAGCCCTCCCATCTAGGCTTCCACATTATTTCAAAACTTCTCCCTTTTGCCTAGGGTATGAAACTCAGTAGCTCCAATATGAGGTATGCCTTTAGTAGCAAATCAATTCCCAAGGGTCGGGGTTATAGAACCAGCCTGTGGAACCGTACAAGTGCACAAATCATTCTCTTCCTCTGGCCAAGCCCCAGTCTGACATCCAGTCTTATTGTAGTCAAAACAATCATGCAACTCAGGGGGAGGTTACTCTTCAAGTTTCAGCCAGTCAGTCGGCGGACAAGACATAGGAACATTCATAGGAACATTTATGTGCAGGGGCGCATCTTTTGAATGGTGGGAATAGTTTCTGGACTTGCATACGACACTCTCGCCTTTTGGTTTAACTATTTTGGGAGAGTATAAGCGTTACAAGGTGTGGAAAGTGTATGGAAGCCCCTGCTGACAGAAATATAGTGTTTAACTCTATATATCCCTAAAAGTGTAGAGAGGAAGACTTACCGAGACACTTGAAAACCTGTCTTATTCACGATGATCACAAAGCTGCTTAAAACCCTTTAATGATGTTCGGGTGATTCAACCACCAAAGTCGACATGAGCAAATATTCCAATTAATCCTGAGGAGGAAACCCACTGATATCGAGGATCAAATTCAAAAGGATAGAAAGTGTATGGGCATGGTCCTTGAGGAGACCGGATTTTTCTGAGATCTGTTTGTGATTTCGACCGGACCAGTTATGGTTGCCTACGTTCCCCTTCTAGGGAGGAGCTCAGGTCACCGTAGTTCGGCTTATCCCGAATGAAAAGAATGAACGGTGAAATTCGGGGATCTGAGGACCTTCGAGAATTTTTTAGAATTGAAAGAACATGTCCTCTTGGAGTGTCGATGGGAGACACAGATGTGAAGCCCCAGTGGGACGTCCACAGCAAGTGTTTGCGGAGGAGAAATGAAGTATGCTCACATAAAACGTCGAATGAATGGATGGAATTTGCACAATATTCGCTTGACAGTCATTTGAGCCGGGATGGATTTGACTCCGCTTTGAGCAATAATCTGTTTTAGATCTCGACGATATTGGAATGAAACTGCTATCCGGTAGGAACTGCGACTGGGCTTCAGGGTTTCGATCGGTCTTCGGGTGATTTGGGATATCATGACCTCTTAAAATGAGAGGTCGGCTAGGCCTTTTGCTGACTGGACCTCTAAAGACGAGAGGTTGGCTTGCAGGGAAGTGTTTGGGATTTCTATGGTGAGGGAATCCATGATTGCATCTTCAATGCCTCTAAGAATGAGAGGTCAATCTTGGCTTTGGCAAGGGCAAAGGTAAGGGTAATGGGAATGTCCTCTAAAATCGAGAGGACGGCTTGGGATCGGTTAGAGGTAATGGTGAGGAGGACATCCATGCTGTCTCTTTATTCACTCTGAGACTCCTTTTGAGTAATGACCAAATCCTTTGACTTTTGCTTTCGAGAGGATCGCTGGGGACTAGGCTCTCTTTCTTTTCTCTCTTTTTTTTATTCTTTTTTTATTATTTTTTTGTATTCTTGTCTCTCTCTTTTTTTTTTTTCAATTTTGCCTTTGAGAGGAGCATTTCAGCTAGTCCCCAGGATGGATCATTGCTTTCCGTCGCTCTTGAACTTGGAGACGGTCAATCTTCTTTTAAATCACAGGAGTCTCAAGGATAGTCCCTCTTCTTTTGGCGATGGATAGACGGGTTTCAAAACGTGCCGATCTTGAACCAAAGGGGTATTGTTTAGTGAGGGTAAGGTAATGGCTTTCCTATGGGTGAAAGGTTTCAACCACAGTCCTTACCGGATGATCTGAACGAGATCGAGTCTTCATTGCTTTTCTTAAGCTTACTTTGCGGAAGATCCGTGCAAATTCATCGAACAACGAGATTATGAAAGAGGTGTGAGCATATGGGATGCAAAATGGGGAGTTGGCAAGCCCCAATTTTGAGAAGGATATCAGTCGATTTTCTCGCTTGAATTAATTTAAATATTAATCATTTCAAAGCATTAGTCAGTGAGCAGCACGAGTGATTATTTAGAATAAAACCATTTCAATAAAATGTAAAGTGGGTGCACAAGTACTGTCTCGAGTCTAGCAAGAATAGAAACAAATATTTTATTCATTGAAATAAAAGACTCATAACAAGGGTATAATAAACTCAAATCATAAAAACAAACATCTGCTAGCAAGATAAAACAATCTAAGACCCTATGATGCCTGACTGACTGACTTTTCACATGGGGAAACTTTGAAATTACTAATGAGGGTTATCGGCCACTTTAGGAGGAGTTTTCTCAATTCTTCCCTCATCAACCAGCTTCTGAATAAGCACCTTTAGAACGGAACAATCGTTGGTTAAATGCCCAGGTAATCATGATAGTAACGATTTGCCACGATCCAAATTCGGATTAGGTTTGGTAGGTTGATAATTATCAAGTGGCTTTATCATTCCTCTTCGCATCAATCCGTTGAAGGCTTCCTCAGTTGTTATTCCCAGGTCATCAAATTCTCGCTTCTTGCGCGGTGGAAACTGACCATGACTCTGGACACCATTTTCTTCATGAGGACCAACTTCTATCTTCCCTTCATCGATAAGTTATTGGATGATCACCCTCAACTGTATGCACGAATGACTGATATGCCCTGAATATTGGTGATAATCACAATATTTGCTCGGATCTAGGTTTTCGTTGTGATGAAGAGGGATATAATTAACTAGTGGCTGAACCAAACCTCCGCTCACCAAAACCTTGAGAAATTGATTCATAGGCATCCCTACCTTTCCCCAATACGCTTTCTTTCTTCCTTTCTGAACCTTCTTTGGAGGGGGCTCAGATATTGCCGTCTCTTGCTGGATAGGGTTCACAACTGGAATAAATGACATCTGATTCACAGTCACATATGAGGTCGGTCCTGAATGCTGATCATGCGGGGATGATAAGTTGAAACCAAATGAACTCATTGGTGATAGAGAAACATTTCCTTGAAGGGGAACTTGGTCAGAGTGAAATGGCAGTGATCCTTTCTGGTTGGGCTGGCTGTTCTGAAAATGATACGATCCTTGGGAATCTGGCTGACATTGACTCTTCAAATCCAGTTGATTAGGAAAACTGAAAGCCTCAAGGATTGGTTGTTCATCTTTAGTCTGAGTTTGAACCACATGAGGTGTCGGGGAAAGAATCTTATCTTGTCCATCTTCATTCACCCCCTTCAGTACATTTCCATTCCCGTGATCAACACTGCTAGCATTGATGATTTCCTCGTATGATCCATATTCGCGGCGAATTACTGTGACCCCTTGGATGCGCATCGCTTCAACAAATCTAGCGTGCGTTTCTTCCTCTCTGGCTTTGGCAACTTGGGCAAGCAATTGAGCCTTGCATTCACGAACTATGGCGGCTTCAAGAGCAGCTCGTAACTCTGCTACCGACAGATCATTCATGTCCAGCTGGCCCGAAGTAGGAAGAATTCCAGACTGAGCGGATGGCATATCTCTTGCACCAGACATCTCGGATAGCGGAACAGATAAAAGCTTTGCGAGAAATGCTTGGAGATAGGAAACCAAAGACCACAGAATATCAGGACACGTTCCCAACTTGTCACCGCTACAGAGGGTAGATATGGGTTTATAAGGTAGGGAAAGAAGAGGAAATACGGGAGAGGGAGAAGAAGAAGGAGAGAACAGACTCGCGCAAACAATTTATTTATCTTCAAGTATAAATCGGTGATTTAAATCCTTGGAATGGTTGGGAAAGGCTAACCCTTTATTTATGCAAACTACACCTTGGGGAAGCCTAGGGACGCAACGTTCAAATTACACTAGATGCTTTGCATTTGAAATTAATAATAAGTAATGATACCTAACCAAAGCCTAACACAACGTGGGACGGACGAGTAGCCCCAATTTCTAGGGAAATTTGGGCAGTATAACGGGTATTCTCGGAGAAATTCCAAGGAAAATCCGGCATGACCTCTCGTCGGTGCATGGTGACAATGCGGCATGATCTCTCGTTTAGGACATGCCATGGGAGTGACATGTCCTCACGTGAAACCATGTTGCATTGGCAACATGCCCAAAAGGTGCGAGGTTTTGGGAAAGGCATAAAGACTTATTGGAAATTTCAAAAGCAACTCATTTTGGTGTAATTAAAACGTTGTATCAAAAACCAACCGTGGGTAAGGTTTAAGTGTGGTGCCACCTATAACGCACTAGGGGGATGGGTTTGACATTAGGCGCTCAAACGTAGGCGAATATTATCACCGTCCGCGATGCCGTCAATCGCACCCGAGGGTTCTAAAGCTATGTGATGTAGTGTGCGGATGACTATATTCTTTTATTCACAAATAACAAAATTTATTTATTTATTTATTAAAAAAAAAAAGAAAAACACACACACACACACACTCTCACAAGGAAGAAAAAAGGAACAACAATCAGCTGAGCAATCTTTTGGATTCAAGGGACTGCCCTCAAACCAGAACCTGAAACCTGTCCAGTGACTATTCCTGTCGCGTGACACAGAACAACATGGACCAAAGCTGTCGCACGACCAGGAGAGTCACTGAACCAGAACCCCTGCAAAACTGAGATTAGCCCCTGCATCTCCTTGGCAAGGGACAAGACAAACCAAATATATCAATAAACAAAGCCACAAGAAACAAACAAAAGGCATACGAGTTGTAAGATCCCATAAAATGCATGTATCGCACAAGATTATCAAGGATGCACATAAGATGAATACATTGGATGTCTAAATGAACGAAAGCATGACCCTCTTAGTTTTGAAAAAATAGGTTTTCAAAAACAATGATCCCCAGCGGAGTCACCACTGAATGCACGCTCGCCCGAAAAAAATTGGTTTTCCGGTTTAAAATGAAAAAAGAAAGGAGTCGCCACGCCATGCTTTTGGAGGTGCACTTTGAAAAACCTTTTGAAAGAGAATGGGTCCGGGGGTCAGGTTATGTGTTGGGAAGAACCGAGAGTTCACCCAACACGCCTCGTCCGTAGACGAGTCTTTCTAATTTAGACATCCAAATAATTTAAAAAATGTGCAAACGATGATAATAGACAAGTGCAATAAACATGAATTTTATTGAATATGTAAGATCATTACAACTTGTAAACCAATTGTTCGGGAGGCCACATCCCTTTACAGCAAAAGAACAGATTACAAAGGAAATCAAGTCTTCCGCAAAGGACCGCCTATGTCGTGTGACACAGGACTCCTCATGTCCAAATGTCTCGCGTGACACCAATGGTCACATTGCAGAGACTCACAACAAACAGATTACAGAGTCTTCTAGATGAACACAAAATAAAATTAAAAACCAGATCTAAGCACTAAACAACATGAGCATACTACTAAATACTAAGATTACCAACTAAATCAACTTACAACTGAAACATGGTCCTTGCAGATGGTCACGACATGTCGCGTGACACAGGACTCCTCATGTCCAAGTGTGTCGCGTGACATAGGTTTACTATCTGCAGGTACCTTACAAACTGAGAAACAGATCTAACAAATATACAATCAAATCAAACAATTATACCAGATTCAACCAGAATAGCATAAAATATATACGAATCGATCAAAGGAGTGTGGATATGGGAGATCCACACTCCCTTGACATTCAAATTGCAAATCTAAGTAGATCACATCATAAGCATGCATTTGGACTCAAGCACATACGATTTAAACAGAGAGATTACAGTTGCCACTTGATAATCTGAGGCAGATGGAGCCTGATTATTAAGTGGAGAAGAAGGAAGAACAATTAGACAAATAGGTGAAAGAGAGAGAGAGAGAGATGTGTTACCCTTGTAGTCCTCAACTTCTACACCAAGTTAGGTGTAGGAGCCTTCAATTCAGCTTCTGAAAAGGAGATTCAAACATGAACTCTGGATTGGGAGATTCAAGGTGCTTGAGGAAGTAGGAGGGTAATTGGGTTGAGGGTGTGTGAAAGGTAAGGGAATTGGAGGGGAATTGGGTAGTTTTTGTGAGGGAGGAGGAGAGAGAGAGTTTCTGGGGCAATTTGTGCATAGTGATGTCAAGGGGCTGAAATTGGGATCCAAAGCTGAGAGGGGTAGGGTCTTATTTATAGCTGCAGTTCATGGTAACCTTATGTCGCACGGCGTAACGTAACCACTTTCCATGCCTCGACTTGTCGCGTGACATAAGGTGACCATAACCGTTTTTGGCGCCAAATCTGATTCTGGAACCTTCTTGGATAATACCTAAAAATTCCAAAATAGATTTATTCCTTTTAGGTCCCTTGGCATGAGCAACGTACAAAAAAGTACTTCCTTCACGAGAAACTTATGAAATGTTTCCGAAAGTCTCGGGATGGACCAGGAATTTACCAAAATGCACCTAAATGCAATTTTATCATATTAAAATGCATCTGGAAAGGTCGCGAATTGGATTAGCGTACTTACAGCTTCCCCATCGAAGAAGAGTTGCCATCGGTTTACGCTGTCGAGTGAAAAGATTCCTTCGTCCGGAAATTGCGGATCAGGACCCTTAGGTTCACTGCTTGGGAAGTCTGCCAGCTGATCTACCATTACTCTGCCCTTCATTGATTTTTTGACCATGTACTTGATGTCGAACTCAGCCAGGAAGAATGACCACTTGGCTAGTCTCATTGACAGGGATGGCTTGTCAAAGAGATATCAGACGGGGTCCATTTTGGAGACCAGGAGCACTGAATGTGACTGTATGTAGTGTTTCGGTTCCCGACTACCCATACCAAGGCGGTACAAGTTTTCTCTAACGCCGAGTAGCCGAGTTCACTTCCCTTGAAGCTTTCGGCCACGAAGTAGATTGCATGCTCAACCTTGGAATCTTTCTGTTCTTGTGCCAGCATTGCTCCGATTGACGTGTCTGTTACTATCAAATACAGGAGTAGTGGCTTGTCTTCATCTGGCGGGCACAGAATTGGGGGATTCACCAAGTATGTCTTGATTTTCTCGAAAGCTGTCTGGCACTTGGAGTCCCATTTGATGTCGGCACTCTTCTTTATCAGTTTGAACATTGCGCAGAGAGATGTCAACTGGTTGATGAAGCGAGTGATGTACTGAAGTCTTCCCATAAAGCTTTTCACTTCTATCAGGGTCTGAGGCGGCTTCATGTCGATGATGGCCTTGATTTTCTTGGGATCGGCTTCGATACCTCTTTCTGTAACCATGTACCCCAGTACCTTGCCATGCTTGACGCCGAAGGTGCACTTCGCAGGTTCAATCTCATGGAGTGCTTTCGAGTCTGTTGAAGAACTTTCTCAGATCTGTCATGTGCTGCATGTCTGATCCTCTGGAGTGGATGATCATGTCGTCGACATATACTTCGATTTCCTTGTGAATCATGTCATGGAAGAAGGCTATTGCAGCCCGCTGCTAAGTAGCCCCAGCGTTCTTTAGACCGAACGGCATGACCGTGTAGCAGTATGTCCCCCATGGAGTGGTGAAAGCAGTCTTGGCTTGATCTTCCTCGAAATTCTTGATCTGGTTGTTGATGAGTGAGTTTTACACTCATCCATTTAATACTTTATGAACTTATTCTTAGCTTAATCCTTGAGTTTTGAGTGTTTTAATGGGTGTTTTTAGTGTGTATTTAGTTTTCAGGGGTCTAAGTGAAGGTTGAGCAAAGTAGAAGCATTTTGTGCCCACTTTGGAAGTTCAAGGGCCAAACTGTAATTTTTCGAAGTTCAGGGACCTTATTGCAAATTTGGAAAATTGAGAGAAAAATTGGTTTTCTAGAAGTTCAGGGGCAAAGCGAAAATAGAAGTTCAAGTTCGGAAGGTGCAACAAAAATTTTTATAATGTCCAAAATGCGAAAAAAGGTGACGGTACAATTATGGGACGAACCAAATCTAAAATGGTACAAAGGCCAAAGGCTGGCCAAGCCATGGGCAAGATGTGGCCGGCCAATGAAGCACAGCAAGGGCCAATGGGCAGTTTGGGCCGAGATGGTTTTAGGTAGTTGGGCCTTGTTTGGGCTTATTACCACGTTGACTGTTCAAATGTCTCACCGTGACTGTTCACTTTTGGGGGTTAGGAATATATAATGGCACTGTGGGTTTTTCAAAAGGAAGCAAAGAGAAGAATAATTATCAGATATCATTTTTCTTTTTACATTTTCTTGGGTCTTTATCATGTTCTCCATCCATGGGTAGCTAAACATCTAATTCTTGGGATTGGAGGTAACAATTTTATGTTTTAAGTTTTTATTTTCATCGTTTTCATTGTAGACTTGGGATTATCAAGTAGTTTTTAATGGAATTTTAGAATATGTATGTTGCATGCAATATGTGTTCTTGAATATTGTTGAATTATAATTGTGAACCGCAAAATTCTCAATTGTAATTAGTCTTTGCTTGATAATGACAATTTGTTGAATCCCCGCCAAAAGATTCATAAAAATTGTCGTTCTTGATGTTCTTCTTTTCTAAATGGGTTTCTAATTAATCTATGAACGGGCCAAGGGAATAGATTAATTGGAGATACTTGATTGCAAATCACCCGCCTAAGTGTCCCAATCATAATTTTGTAAGAACGAACCCCAAGTATACTTTGATTGATGATTATTGAAATTTGAGCATAATTATGAAACCAATCCCAGAAATTCCATTTCATTTTATTATTAAACTTTCTTATATAAAAAAGAATTTAGTCATTTCTTCAAAAGCATTAGTTTTTAAAACAACAAAACCCTCGTTTTTTTATTAAATCTTTTTCATAGCAATAATTTTTTCTACTTTGAATACGTGTCTCGGTGGTTCGACCCTACTTACCCTATCTACAAATCAATTGTAGGTAGTTTGAGTTGGAATTTATTTTTGACATTTCGACACTCGTCAGTTGTATCCAGCGAACCCATCCACGAAGGACTTTACTTCGAAATTTGTCGTGATGTCGACTAGCATGTCGATGTTAGGCAGTGGGAAAACATCTTTAGGGCTGGCCTTGTTGAGATCCCGGAAATCCACACAGCATCTGACCTTTCCATTGGCCTTGGTGACCGTCACGATGTTGGAGAGCCAGGTCAGGTACTCAATCACTATGATGAAACCAACTCGGAGCATTTTCTCTATCTCTTCTTTCACTTGCAAGGACTACTTTGGCTTGATCTTGCGCAACTTCTGTTTGATAGGCTTGGATTCGGGATGCAGGGGAATTCTGTGCTCCACGATCGAGGGATCGAGTCCTGGCATGTCCTGGTATGACCAGGCGAACAAGTCAACATACTCCCGGAGGAGGCTTATCAGGGCTTCTTTTTTACATCGGCGAAGAAACTGCCCACTTATGTCTCTTTAGGCTCTTGCACTGACCCCAGGTTCAATTTGGTCATAACCTCTTCGGCATCTTGGGCCCAGTTATCCTCTTGGTCAACTACACGCTTGAGAACTTTTTTAATGTATTATTCATTTAATGTGTCTGCTTCTTTATCAATTGAGTTATTAACGTCTTTTAAGTTGTTTGTTAACTTATCAGTTGTTAAAGTGGCAATGAGAGGATACCCCGAAAGGTCGGACTTTTCATTAAACGAGAACGAAAAAACATGGTTGGCTACATTATCATAGTCTTCCGGCGTAAGGCCGTTGGACGACTCAGAGGACTGGACTTTTACAAGGACTAACTCAGAGGGTTCGAAACTGGGTTTAGGGAGATATGGGTGCAGGCCAAACCTTCTCAATTTCGGCCAAATCCAAAAACCCAAATCCGGCCAAAACCCTTGCTACTGCCGCCGTCCCTTTGCTCTTCCAGTTTGCATCTCCCTAACCCTCTGCAATCTGGCCAAAACCCAATTTCCATCCAGCCGCAACCCTCACTCAAATCCTTACAGCACTCACTCCACCGGTTCATCCCACACTCCTATCTGCTGCCACCAAGCTTCCGTCACTGTTCTGAGCTCCAATTGTTCATTTCAATAAAAATTGTTGTTGTTAATTTTGGAAATGGGACGGACTCGAGCTAGGGTGAAAAATAGTGAGGGGTTATCTAATGTTGAGAATTTAGATTCAAGAGTTTAGCTGTAATGGTTAGTGGACTCTTTTAAGAGTGTATGAACTAACTTAGGCTTCCAGTGCCTAAAGGATGTGATCTAGTTGATGATGTTGCACTTCCTGTTGCCTATGGAACATCACATGTTGCCATAGTTCATAGAGCTGGTTTGAAATCTGGTCAAGTATTGCTAGTTCTGGGTGCAGCCGGAGGCGTTGGTCTTGCGGAAAAGTCTGTGGGGCCATTGTCATTGCCATTGCGAGAGGAGCCGAAAAGGTGCAGTTTTTGAAGTCAATGGGTGTTGACCATGTTGTTGACTTGAGCAAAGAAAGTATTACTGAAAGCGTGAGGGGGTTTCTGAAAATGAAAAAGCTCAAAGGGGTAGATGTCTTGTATGATCCGGTTGTAGGCCAGCCTATGAAAGAATCGATGAAGTTATTGAACTAGGGAGCACAAATTTTAATTATAGGGTTTGCGAGTGGAGAAGTTGGATGCACGGGTGAAGAACATTGCTCGTCTTGCGGGTCTCTCGTCTGATTGACTTTGTAAGTATTTCATCCTTTTTATTTATACAACAACAACAACAACAAAGCCTTAGTCCCAAAATAATTTGGGATCGGCTAACATGAATCATCATATGTCATCGTGTGAAAAGGTTGTTGGAAAAAATAAATAAATAACTAAAATAAAATAAAACCAAATAAAAAACTATAATAATAATAAAAATAAAAATAATAAAAATAAAATAAAATAAAATAAAAATAAATAAATATAAAATATAAAAATAAATAAATAAATAATAATTAAAAAAATAATCAGCCCCCCACATGGATTTTTGCCCTCCACTCCGGTCTCTTCAACACCATACTTTCATCCACTCCAAGTAAACTCATATCATTTTCAATCACTCTAATCCAAATTTGTTTGGGTCTTCCCCTACCCCTTGCCATTTTATCATTTCTCCACTGTTCCGATCTCCTAACCGGTGCATCACTCGGTCTCCTTCTCACATGTCCAAACCACCTCAGACAATTTTCCCTCATTTTATCCTCAATGGGCGCAACTCCTACCTTACCTCTGATCACCTCATTCCCCAATCGATCCTTTCTTGTATGACCGCACATCCATCAAAGCATACGCATCTCCGCCACATTCATCTTATGCACGTGACACTGTTTCACGGCCCAACATTCGGTGCCGTAAAGCATTGCCGGCCTAATTGCCGTGCGGTAGAATTTTCCCTTTAATCTATTGGGCATGCCGCGATTACATAGAAACCCTGTGGCACTCTTCCACTTCAACCGACCTGCTTTAATCCTATGAGCCACATCACCATCTGATTCTCCATCCTTTTGGATAATGGATCCAAGATAGCGAAAAAACTCAGAAGCTTGGACAATGTGCCACATCACCATCTAATTCACCATCTAATTCTCCATCCTTTTTATTTATATTTGTTTTTTTTTTCTTTTTTTTTTATTCACATTAGGGACAATGTGCATATTAAGTTTGGGGGTAGGAAATGTATATACTTTTTGTTTTTGTTTCTTAGGTTAGTTTTAATTTAGTTTTTATTAAAAAAAATGAAAATGAAAAAAAAGTTGTTAGCTATGTCCTTTTCTTTTGTATGGTCAAAAGTTTTGTTATACATTCTTGGGTTTCCCATAATTGTATGTGATCTTTTGTGACCGCTAATGAGGATAATGTGGTATGATAATTTGTATATGCAAGTCTTGGTATATTTTCGATTAATTTTGATACATTGCTTAAAGATTATAGTTGTGTCATAAATCTCGTAATTAGTCTTGTTAATAATCTCTTTGTTGATAATTTTGGTCTCTTTTATCAAGTTTATAGTACACCATCATCTTTTAATTTATTGAATTTGTTTTCTAAATAGCAATATCATGAAAATGAAAATATGGGTACTCCTTAGATGTATATGAAATTATGTGATGTGACACCCCCCTTGTTGTCTTGCATAAAGTTGAAGTGAAATCAAATAGAAGGGAATGAGAGCAATGGCAATTCAAATTATACTCGGTGATACCTCCAGACGTGTAGATTAATTGGTTAGGGATTATTCTAGCTTAACCAGATTTCTGGGTACACAGTAACGTTATGGAGGAAGAGCTTTACCGCCGTGATGGTCCATACCAAGCTCGATGCCGAAGTGGCTAACTCTCAAACCTTTAAATAAATATTCCTAAAGTAGCTCGGGGCACGGCGTTCGCTGCGACGATGTTTCCTTGCCAAATAGGAGTATAAAGTAATAAATCTCTACCTAGTATTAGGGGCATGGAGTTCGCTGCTACAGTGTACCCTACTTGAACGGTAGAAGATCTTAATGTAATGTGCTTAAATGATCAATTTTGGGGGGTGTAGTTGTTTTGTTGTGAAATTCGAGGGAGTATTCATGATTTGTTTTTTTTTTTGAAGTGTTGCTGTTTGATAGATAAAGGCAAGAAAATAAAAGATGATTGGTGTACTTAGCTTTATAAAAGTAGATCTTGTTTGAAAACAAAGGGAGAGATGATATTCACACATAGAGGTTTATAGCATGATTATAATGATTAAGTAAGATAACACAATTAATGGGAAAATATATTGATACTTGTATAGTTAAATGTATTTTATCCTGCGGTTGATTGTAATTTGTGATGTATGCAATTGTGGAATAGGCAAGAATGTGGGGACATAGTTAATTATCGGGTAGAGTAATTTGTTTTTAGTTTTTTTGTGTCAGTTTAGTTTTATATTGTTTATAGTTAGTTTTAATGTTTGCTCGAGGACTAGCAAATGTATAAGTTTGGGGGTATTTGATGAGTGAGTTTTACAATCATCCATTTAATACTTTATGAACTTATTCTTAGCTTAATCCTTGAGTTTTGAGTGTTTTAATGGGTGTTTTTAGTGTTTATTTAGTTTTCAGGGGTCCAAGTGAAGGTTGAGCAAAGTAGAAGCATTTTGTGCCCACTTTGGAAGTTCAAGGGCCAAACTGTAATTTTTTGAAGTTCAGGGACCTTATTGCAAATTTGGAAAATTGAGAGAAAAATTGGTTTTCTAGAAGTTCAGGGGCAAAGCGAAAATAGAAGTTCAAGGTCGGAAGGTGCAACAAAAATTTTTATAATGTCCAAAATGCGAAAAAAGGTGACGGTACAATTATGGGACGAACCAAATCTAAAATGGTACAAAGGCCAAAGGCTGGCTAAGCCATGGGCAAGATGTGGCCGGCCAATGAAGCACAGCAAGGGCCAATGGGCAGTTTGGGCCGATAAGGTTTTAGGTAGTTGGGCCTTGTTTGGGCTTATTACCACGTTGACTGTTCAAATGTCTCACCGTGACTGTTCACTTCTGGGGGTTAGGAATATATAATGGCACTGTGGGTTTTTCAAAAGGAAGCAAAGAGAAGAATAATTATCAGATATCATTTTTCTTTTTACATTTTCTTGGGTCTTTATCATGTTCTCCATCCATCCATGGGTAGCTAAACATCTAATTCTTGGGATTGGAGGTAACAATTTTATGTTTTAAGTTTTTATTTTCATTGTTTTCATTGTAGAGTTGATATTATCAAGTAGTTTTTAATGGAATTTTAGAATATGTATGTTGCATGCCATATGTGTTCTTGAATATTGTTGAATTATAATTGTGAACCGCCAAATTCTCAATTGTAATTAGTCTTTGCTTGATAATGACAATTTGTTGAATCCCCGCCAAAAGATTCATAAGAATTGTCGTTCTTGATGTTCTTCTTTTCTAAATGGGTTTCTAATTAATCTATGAACGGGCCAAGGGAATAGATTAATTGGAGATACTTGATTGCAAATCACCCGCCTAAGTGTCCCAATCATAATTTTGTAAGAACGAACCCCAAGTATACTTTGATTGATGATTATTGAAATTTGAGCATAATTGTGAAACCAATCCCGGAAATTCCATTTCATTTTATTATTAAACTCTCTTCTATAAAAAAGAATTTAGTCATTTCTTCAAAAGCATTAGTTTTTAAAACAACAAAACCCTCATTTTTTTATTAAATCTTTTTCGTAGCAATAATTTTTTCTACTTTGAATACGTGTCTCAGTGGTTCGATCCTACTTACCCTATCTACAAATCAATTGTAGGTAGTTTGAGTTGGAATTTATTTTTGACATTTCGACACTCGTCAGTTGTATCCAGTGAACCCATCCACGAAGGACTTTACTTCGAAATTTGTCGTGGTGTCGACTAGCATGTCGATGTTAGGCAGTGGGAAATCATCTTTAGGGTTGGCCTTGTTGAGATCCCGGAAATCCACACAGCATCTGACCTTTCCATTGGCGTTGGTGACCGTCACGATGTTGGAGAGCCAGGTCGGGTACTCAATCACTATGATGAAACCAACTCGGAGCATTTTCTCAATCTCTTCTTTCACTTGCAAGGACCACTCTGGCTTGATCTTGCGCAAATTCTGTTTGATAGGCTTGGATTCGGGATGCAGGGGAATTATGTGCTCCACGATCGAGGGATCGAGTCCTGGCATGTCTTGGTATGACCAGGTGAACACGTCAACATACTCCCGGAGGAGGCTTATCAGGGCTTCTTTTTCTACATCGGCGAAGAAACTGCCCACTTGTGTCTCTTTAGTCTCTTGCACTGACCCCAGGTTCAATTTGGTCATAACCTCTTCGGCAGCTTGGGCCCGGTTGTCCTCTTGGTCAACTACACGCTTGAGAACTTCTTTATTGTATTGTTCATTTAATGTGTCTGCTTCTTTATCAATTGAGTTATTAACGTCTTTTAAGTTGTTTGTTAACTTATCAGTTGTTAAAGTGGCAATGAGAGGATACTCCGAAAGGACGGACTTTTCATTAAACGAGAAAAAAAAACATGGTTGGCTACATTATCATAGTCTTTCGGCGTAAGGCCGTTGGACGACTCAGAGGACTGGACTTTTACAAGGACTAACTCAGAGGGTTCGAAACCGGGTTTAGGGAGATTGGGTGCAGGCCCAACTTGTCTTCCATTTCTGTCTAGCTTGCCCTTGGTCCGTTGAAAGTAACCCAGTTCTTTAGTGTCATTGCTGGATGCTTGATGAGGGTTCAGGGGTTGAGAGGCTTGGCTTCTGCTGTCCCAATCATGGTGATCATGCTGTTTTTGGAGCCCAGGTCAATCAATTTTGGCACCTCCATGACTTTTTCAAAAAGACTCTATAGAGCTGGTCCACTGAGAGCGTCTTCTATGAATTCTGGTTCCTTCTGCTTTGGAGCTACTGTCTCGAATGTGGCCTCAGCGGCTGATCCGAACAATCTGTTTCCCGTGAAGAGTATCTTGAGTTGCTCTTCCAAGTCTGGGATTCCCTTGAATGCGTACACGTGCTGGACTGTGGTGGCAGTTGGTCCAGGTAGAGCTGTGATGTCGAGGAACGCTCCCCTTATCGGATTAGCCTTGAGTCCTCTGAAATGCTTGAGGTCCCGCGCTAGCTGTTCCATCCTTTCTGTAGTATCTGTGCTGACTATCCCTGCTTCTTTCTCATCTTCATCAGTTCCACTATCGGTTCCCTCAGTTCTGCTGTCAGTTCCGTTGTCGGTCCCCTCAGTTCTGCTGTCGGTTTCCTTGTCGGTCCCCTCAGTTCTGCTGTTGGTTCCCTTGTCGGTCCCCTCAGTTCTGCTATCGGTTCCCTTGGTGAAGTAATGAGCGAGGTCGAAACTGTAAGGTCGGAGGTCGGGTGTGCCGTCGGAGGTTCCCCTTTTGCAGGCTGCTGCCTTGGTGCGGGCGAGCCTTTTATCTTCCTTGATGTCAGTCGGTGTTGGCACATAACCGAGCCCCTGGACTGTGGTGTGGTCCTTGACTTTGATGACTTGGTGTTGACCCTGTAACCTTTTGCCGAGCCCCAGTCTTGGGATGAAGTTCATGAGTTTCATCATCTTCATGGCGGGAGAAATCTTGCCTTGAAACAGTGGAAGGTCCACGTTGCATATTTGGATCTTGGAGGTCTCCAGAGTGAATCCAGTTAATGCCATGTCGTCATTATGCTTGATTTCTAACACTGGAATGTCATTGGTGCTGGTCCCCTCGGTGGTGACGCTGTCGCCGTAGACTGTGGTTAGCTCGTTGCCTTGCATGAACTTGAGGCACTGGTGAAGGGTGGATGCCACGCCATTTATCTGATGCAGCCAGGGTCGCCCCAGGATGGCTGTGAAAGTGATTGGAATGTCCAACACTTGGAATTCGGTGGGGATCATCCGCTTGCCGAACCAGATATTAAGAGTAGCAACCCCGAGAACTGTACGGGAAGTAGAGTCATAGGCCTTGACAGTGTGGACTGAAGGCTTCAGATCTGTAGGCTTGATGTCAAGCAGGTCCATCATCTTGGCGGGCAAGACATTCATTCCGGAACCTCTGTCTACCAACACGCCGGGAAGACGATGCTCGTCCAACTGGACTGTGATGTAGAGTGGCTCATTGTGATCAGCCCCAAATTTTGGAAGGTCCAAATCTGTGAAGGTGATAATGTTGCCGATCATCTGAATGACTTCGTCTGGGGTTGCATCCACGGGGACCATGGTACGGGCCAGACTTTCCTCTAGCTTGAGCTTGTGAGGATATGAAGATGTGAGCAGGGACCAAAGGGAAATGTTCGCCTGGGTTTGCTTGAGCTGAGTGAGGTCGGGTCCTCTTTCAGGGAACTTGCGTCTTCGGGCTGGCCGGGTTACAGTTCTGGCTCCGTCGGCTTTTTGGTGGCCTTAGGTGGTAATGCATGGATTTGACCTAATCGGGTTAGAACGCTGACATCAGGCTTGGTCCCTTCTGAACAGGCCGCTCTGAGTTGAGCCATAGTCAGAGGAGGATTCCTCATAGCATAGGGCCATATGTCTTCCCTCAATTCATTGACTGTAGATGTGTTCCCGGGAGCTTCGGCAACTTTACGGATTCTGTCCCAGGATACCGGCTTGGGTGTCTCTGCGGGGAGGTAGCCTACGGTTTGACGCAGCTGTTCGAATGTCAGTGCGCAACAGTGGTTGTCAGAACCAAACTGTGCGTTGCTGACCCTCCGGGGGAGGTTGGAGAGTTCTTGGTTCAGGCGAACAGTCTCCTTGATCTCTTCACGGTATACCGCGCTCCTTTCCTTCTTACTGAGTATACACTGGGCATTCTAGAGTTGGGTTTGGTGATACTCGTGGTTTGCTAATTTTCCTCCACTCTTGGCCCAGATCAACTTTCTTGCAGTAGAGCCTGCGTCGAGAGTTAGTGCCTGCATTTCTTCCCATGTGAGAATAGCCAGTGCTTCCTTGAACTGCTCGCGGTAGTCTAGATAAACCTCCATCGGGGAGAGCTTTCCCTTCTTCTTTATCTGAGTGGCGGGTATGTCTGAAGGTGAGTACACGACTTCTCGAACATCTGCCCATGTGACTGGTTGCTATCCCGGTTGATCATTTCTGTAAACGAATGCCGCAGACTGTGGAATCTCCTTGAGTAGTTGTTGGAGATGTATTTCTATCTTTCTATTCCTTTTGAATAGACCTTCCTCTCTCAGTTGGCCTTTCAGTTTGAGTGCGTAGATGATCCGTCCCCAACCTCCCAGGACCCTTGGGATTTCGATTTTGTTGACCTCATGCCTGGCTTGGAAGAGAATGGTTTCATCGTCTTCGTTGTTCCTTTCACAGAGAACTTGCTTTCCTCGGGGATATAAGCGCTGGTATTCGTTCTGCTGTGCCATTCCATCTCCTAGGTCATCGGGACCGTTGACCACCCTCGTTTGGCAGAGGGGGTTGGATGAGATCAGACGGTAGTCGAGGAACCGTGAGCAAAACCCCTGAGGTCAAACTGGTCTAGAGTGGCCTCTAGCTTTCTGTTTGAAGCTGCTTGTGACACTTTAAGGGCTTGGTCCATGTGGGTCTTTTGAGCTTGGTCTTCGTCCCAGAGACGGTTCTCTTGAGCGGCTAGTTCCATGAGGGCTTTCCTTGCGAGAGCTAAACATTCTCCGTAGGTGCGCGCCATCTGACTAGTGTCCAGAACTGTGATCACATCCAAATCTCCGAATGGCGGAAACACTTGGATTATGTTGACGAAGGAAGTCGGGCTGGGACATTTCATGTGGCATTCCTTGATCTCGACTACCAAGAAGTTTGCCCATATCTGTTTGATTGAACCCACGGGGGTGTTAAATTCTGCTATGTTGACAGTCTCGTGATCTCGTTGGATCGCCAAGTCTATCAGAGCTAGCAGTTTGCTGGCGGGATGTCTGAATCCGTGGCCGTGACGTCTGGGAGAAGAATCGAACTGGATCATGTTGATGCTGAGGTGGTCATTTCCCTCGTCAGAAGCTGACTCTATCTTACGGGGAAGACTTTCACAGATGTTTTCGGGGTGGCTACCAGAAGCGTTCCCGAGGTTGATCTGATTTGTAGCGGGGTGAGGAGCTTTGTCTCCTTCGCTGTTGCCCTTGGCCTTGGCGGCGTTTGTGGCTTTAAGCTTGACTGACGGCACGGGCCAGTTGCGGCTGGGGCTGGTAGTCGGAAGTGATGATGAGCTCTGAGCTCGGTTAGCCAGGGCCTCGTTTACCATGAGCAGGCAGTCATCGAGGGTAACTTTGGCGTTGCAAAATCTGATGATAAGGACCGGATCCTTGGTATCATCAGGATATCTAGAATATATGATGTTGACGAAGTCGTCGTCAGTCACTTGATCCGAAGGGTTCTTCGTCGTGTCAACCAGTTGCTTCCAATTGTCGGATAGCTGCCTGTATTGGACGTTGAGCTTGACAATTTCAATGGTGTTGGAGCCATTGTCGTAGGTGACCTGATCGGAATGGGTGCCGTCCTTGAAACTGAGCATGTGAATGCAGAGATCTGCCCGTAGATCTGCCGTGTCCTCGACTCCGGAGAGTCCTGATTCGTCGTCGTCTGACGGCTCGACCCAAACATAAGGACGCCTCGCGTCCTGCTGCGTTGCTGGAGCTGCTGGGAAAACATCATGCCCTTCACTGGAGAAGAGGGGTTCAGCGGGCAATTCCTCATGGAGGACATCCCATACGACGTCCATGCATTCAAGATGAGTATGACGGTGCTTGTTGACCTTTATCACGAAAATCTCTTCGCCTGGCGGGGCCAGAGAGTTGGCTTGAAGAATACTGACGAATCTCCGATTGGAGACAGGGGGTTTATGTGCCCGCATCATGGCGATGCTCAGTGTTTCTTTCCGATGCGCCTCCAAATGTTGGAAACGACGGTTGAACTTGATGTATCGGGCGCCGAGTGCACTTTGCTTGAGTACGTTGACATAGTTGGCATCTCCAGACTCTGAGGGATTCTGATGAGATCTGCCCTGGTAGTCCCTTGGTTGATTTGAAGGAGGTAGTCCCGGTGCCTGGCTGCGGGCACGTTTGGCTGCTGTCTCGGCTTCGTTTCCTATGAGGAAACTGTCCCCTCTGATGACTTCAAGATCTCCCTACCGGTTGACGAACTTGACGCACTGATGGAGAGTGGAGGCTATGGCTTTCATGTGATGTAGCCAAGGGCGTCCCAATAGAGCTGTGAATTCGGATGGAATGTCCATCACGTGGAATTTTGCTGGCACCATTTGGGTTTCAAACCAGAGCTCCAGAGTCACCGTCCCCAGGATGGGATGAGACGTGCTGTCATAGGCCTTGATAGTCCGGGTTGACGAAATCAGGTGGCTTTCGTTGATGCGTAGGGCTCGCATCATGCTGAGAGGGAGGACGTTAACGGCTGACCCATTGTCCACCAATACTCCGGGGAGTGATATGGTGTTGAGCTTGAGAGTGATGTACAGAGCTTCATTATGCCCCGAGGCATCTCTCGGTAGGTCTTCGTCACAAAACGTGATCATACTGCCATACAGTCGGGAATCGTAGATCTGGTCTCTATCCGGAGAAGGAGAGTCATCAAGCCATCCGTTTCCTATCTTCTTCTTGCGAGGTAAAGCCTTTGCTGGAGCCTCGGGATTGTGTTGAGGCTGTTTGTGGCAGTTGCCACCCTTGGTTAGCATGTTGATCGAGTGCGAGTGCCAAGCTGACTTTGATCTTCCTTTGCCGGTCCGTGCTCTAAAGCTGGACAAATTGAACCTTGGCTGATCCCGCGGGGGGATAGGCTTCTGACTGGCAATAAGATTACCAAGATCTTAGGTATTCCGATGTCCCAAGGTCTGAACTCTGTTATCAGCAGGACTTTTCGGCTTTCCCACCCCTGTCTGCTCTAAAGCTGCATGGCCTGGAGGAAGGGAGGACTGGATGGAGTAGAGTACGTAGTAGTCGAACCTCCCGGATGGCTCTCCGAGTGTACCTACACTGGTGTCGCCAGCTTCGTATCTTTCTCTCAGTTTCTATTGAGAGGACTTCTTCTTCTGTTTTCTCGGAGGATTGCTCCTGACCATGTCTTGGGACTCGTACTCCAGGCAGGCGGAACAGTAACAAACATCGTAGCTGATATGGACATTTGATGGGGACCTGGCTGGAAGAGGCGAAAGGACTAGCTCGGTGCAATCTTCTTGGGCACCCATTCAATGACATTCACACTGTTGTTGTTTGGAAAGGGATTTCCGACTGTATTGGGCCCATGGGGACGCTCCAATTTTTCCTTCCTCTATCGGTGATATTGCCGTGATACTGATGGAAGGCGCAGTACTTGCTCTTGTCAGCGTTGACTACGGGATTCTTGGGTTTGTAATTTGCAACGGGTTTAAGGAGACCTTCCTTGATTAACCCTTCCAAAGATCTTGCTCGCCGGCATATCCAACTTGTCAAAGTGTACGGCAGGCTGCTTCTGAGTGGAATTGTTGCTTTGTGGGACAGGGTTTCTGTTGCCCGACTGCTGTCCCTGATGGATGTAGTTGACAGATGTATCTTTCCCTTTGCCGGGGGGCGGTGCGGGATTGAATGCAACTGCTGATCGGTATCTGTATGGCTGTGCAGTAGCCAACTTTTCCTTGAGGTCCTTCTCAAACTGTGAGCCGGCATTGACCATGGCCCGGAGATCTGGGAAGAAATGATGACTGATGAGAGTTCTGATGGACGGTCTTAAGTAGGACTTGAAGATCCGCATCTGTTCATCTTTGGAGAGTGGCTCCATGATCTCGGAGAGTTTCCAACTCCATCTCTTGTAGAATTCTCCGACGCTTTCATCCGCTTTCGAGATGGCTCGGGATGGCCTCGAGATGGCTCGAGATGGCTCGGGAGGCCTCGGGAAGGGCCAGGAGGCCTCGAGAAGGCTTAGAAGTGTGCCAGAAGGCTGGGGGGAGGGAGGAGAGAAGGGAGGTGTGAATAAAACAAGAGGGAGCCCTCTATTTATAGGCCCCAAAAAATTGCAATATGGACCACACGGATTCTTATGTTAGTACCATTTTTTTGGCTTTCCTGGATTTTAGGAAATATTGTGGACTTTAAGGGGATTTATTCATCATTTTGGCATGTTGAAGGAAGTGTCCGTACGGACCATTCTTCTCTTTGCAAAGTGGTCCGTACGGACCACTATGTCAAGTGGGCATTTTTTGTAATTCCTGCAAAGTCCTTGAGTTACCTTTTATCCCTGAAAGGTCATCACTTGTTTGGCTAGTGGTTTTGGATTTTTTGGATGTTACGGGACTCCAGGATGGGAGACGGTGAAATTTTGAGTGTTTTAAATGGCTTTGACAGCCTTGATATTTATAGGTGAAAATTCAGCATGAGTTCGGACGGACTGAACCTGAAATCCAGGGGGTTTTGTGAATTTTGGAAATTGGAGGGACTTGCTAGCAATTTCTGAAAGTCTGCAAATGAGTCCGGCCGGACTGAGACTGCATACCAGGGGTATTTTTGTCTTTTCACTCTGAATTTGATTGAAGGGTGACTAGAGGGATGTGGCATGCAAGCCACGTGTCCCATGACTCACCAGCCTCGTGGGAGTTCGCGCCATTATCCCCGGTTTTGTCCGTTTTTAAAATAACAGTCCAGAAAATGTCTGAAACGCCCCCGGAAAGTGCCGAAAAGTGTGTTTTTCAGGGAAAGCCGTACTTTTACGTGCGACCACGTGTGTTGAGTACGCTTGGACGTTGGGGTGCTTGGGGCAGTCTCGGGACGTCTCGTTGGCTTGGCAACGGGGAGCTTAACGGGTTCCGGTTAACCTTGAGCGGGCCAGTTAACGGATTTCGGTTAACTTTCTAACGGATTTTGACGATCCGAATTTGGGTACTTACAACATCATATGTCAAAAACATGTTTTAAATCTCATCTATGCCTTGGGTCAAATCTCATTTGAAAGCACCAATTAAGTCAAAACCTTTTTCAAACGTATGAGACATGGAACGATGCACCTAACTGAGTCAAAACAACATCAACCATTATCTCATCTTGATCACAAATAAAGATATAATGATGCACCCAACTGAGTCGAAACTACATCAAAATACCCTAAAATTTCACAAGTGTTCTAATAAGGGAATGGCATAAGACTTAAATATTCATAAGGTTTTACAAATATTAACAAACATCGCATGGTTGTAACATAAATCTTATGTGTGCATAATCATGAACATAGGGCTTCACAAAATTTCATACAAACACTTTGATCCAATTTTAAGAAATTATGAATCTACTTTAATCATATTAAATAGAACGACAACCTATGTGATAAACTAATCATATTAATCCATCATAAATCATGACCATGACATATCTCATATACTTGTTTTTCACAAAAACAAAACACACAAAATTTAGATCTATTTCATATAGCATGGATAGCAATTAATCAAATTAAATCTAGCATGCCAATTTTAATCCTAATCATGGCAAGACAGGGCTCTGATACCACTGTTGGTTTTTGGGGTTACAAACACAGCGGAAGAATTTTGAAAAACAACAAAACCCTATCCCTTGAATCCGTTTAGCATGAAGAGATGAAGAACATGAAATAGATTTACATACCTTGAATGTGATTAGTTTGTTCGAAAACGGATCTTCAAAAGCGAATCTCAAAACGAATCTAAAAAAAACCGTTGATGAAGGTTTTTGATCTTCTCCTTGTTCTTTACTTGGTGATGAATCAACGATTGAAGTTTTCAAGCTTTTGGTGATAAAGTAATCACCCTCTATCGGTAATCCACAAGTGAATGGACCAAGAACGTTTCTTGTTGGATCGCTAGATGATCCCCGATTGTTGAATCAATATTCAACAATCAATGGCTATTTGGTAGAATGAATCTATGGAATTTGATATTTGATTCGTAATCAAAATCAACCAATTAGTGTTTCAAAAACTCTAATTTTCATCACCTATGGCTGGGGCAAAAGGATTCTATTTATACTTGTTATAAATCCCTAACACTTAGGGAAAAGAGTCATTTTTCCAAGTCAAAATGGGTTTCCAGCGCCGCCAGGACGACTCATCCCCAGGGGAACGAGTCGTGAGCACGACTCGTCCCATAGGGCACGAGTCATCCCCTTTGGTAAGCATTCTGATAGATTCATCCCTGCCTTGGCGAATAATTGGGCCATTTGGGGACGAGTCGTCCCCTCAGGGCACGAGTCGTCCCATAGGGGACGAGTCGTCCTTGACCCCAAAATTCACCCCATTAGTCGTTTTCAATCCGTTCTTTTGTGTGTGACCCTTTAGGAATTATATTTTATGTTGTTAGTGAGTTGAAACATCTACCTCACAAGACATAAGTGACTTCTAGCAAGTCATTATGTCCACCCAATTAAATATAACATCAAAGCTTGATTCCTTGATAATCAAATGTCACAATCCCTTTATCCACGATGTCCTATTGAACATGAGTCATGGTCCATGTCAACTCACATGTTCAATGCTTTCTCGATTCCGAATATATTGATAATCCAAATGCATTTGATCTCTATCAAATCACTTGAGTGTGGCCACACATTTCATCAATATCATTCATCGAGGGGCCCAAGCAAACATCTCTCTTCAACGAGAGGGACAAATCCCATCTTGACTTATCATTCTTCCCTACAAGAATCCAATCATGTGAACATAGCCCTTATTGCTATTCGATTAAAGATAGTGTTAGACTATATCAAATACAACGTTCATCATGTGGAAGACAATGATAATCTCAGGGTCAAAGGATTCAATGACACGACTATCATGATATTTAATCATGACACATATTACTATAGACCATGTCATAAATCTCATCGATCGGTCATGTTCAATACTTGTTCTCTAGAAAGTATCCATAAGTATAATGTGCATCACATGTATATAATCATCTTCATGATTATCCATTACCAACTTATACTAGTTATTCACAATAACTAGGGACGCAGTTCAATATAATTAACATGTAAACATATAATAAACCAAATAAACTTTCTCTATAATAAATGATAAAGACGATTACATAACGGTTTAGATTTTAAGTCAAACATAACTAAACGCCTAGGGCACTACACCAACAACCTTCTCACTGATGACCCTCTTTAAGGTTGCATACTCTTCTTCTTGATTCCAGATTGTATGCTCACCAGCTTGATATTCTTCAATCATCTCGATCCTGTCTTCGAAAGATGATTTTGCAGCCTCATTTACCATGTCGTCATGGAGATTCTTCATCTCCTTAGCATGTCTCCTACCATCTTTAGCTATTCTAACCACCCATTTTGAAATCTCATTGTCCTTCGCCTATATCTCCTCATTCTTCTCTTTCAACATCTTGAAAGGTGCCTTAAGATCTTCCTTATACTCCGTCCTATCCATAAGTAGAGTATCAACTTTCCCTTTCCACAACCTGATCTCATCGGCCATCATCCTGGAAACTGTTACAACCTGTCATCAAGGGTAACAACATTAAGATCAAAACATGGAAGGATATATCAGAGTAACATATTACCTGATTCTCTAAAACCTCTTCACTTGGTGTTGCCTCCTATGCATCTACTACTTGCTCACTCCTCTTTCTTTTCAAACCCGCCTGGGTATCCGCCTCCAAATTTGGTATCAGAGGCATACTCCCTTTATTCTTTATCTTATTTTTATACTTGGTCACAAGATCACTTGCTGCGAAACCAGAACGAGTCACTACAAAGATGGAAATCAAATACGTTAGCAATAATATGGAATACGAGTGCATTATCCGGACCAATTGACGATTTGTTTTCCAGAAGAAAATACTTACTGAAGAAATTTTCAGAAAGACTTGCCGTCTGTAGACCGAATTAGGGTAAATATTGATGAAAATCACACCCTTTGGAGAAGCTTACCAGGATATAATAGAGATCTGAAACACCCGACTAGGAAGGGATTTGAAAAGATTTGTTTCTCTGTTTAAAGCCATGCAAAAGGTATTCAAAACAAAAGCAATTATGGACCTCTAGGCCCATTACAACTCTTTGACTTCCTATTAACCACCTGAACCAACCACCTCTATAACTCCTTGGCAAGACAAAGCGACACTTGGAAAAATATTAAGCTTTCCGCCTTCCACTTGGAAAATCCCAATATTTTGGGGCAATTGTTTGTGTTGAAAAAATCCACTCAGCATGTTTTACATCTTGATCATACAACTTGAGGTACCTTCTTGGAATTACACCTTGAACTAACGCCTTGGGAAAAATTGTTTGTTGTATGTCTTTCCTAATTTTCAGGAATGAAGTCATATCCAAAAAGGCTTGGTCTGATAATAACTCTATCATCACGACTGAATGAAGACCTAGTCAAAGGATAACTCGTAACGACCATGGTTTCAAACAAAGACATAACGGTTGCACTCATTAAATGATAGGCATGATTCTAGGCGACAAAATAGGGATCTCAATTATGTTGTTACAACTAGAGTATATAAGCAAACAGAAAGCACCTGTACACACATGATACATTTCATTCTACAAACATTGTACTCGAAATATTAAGATCAATAAATATACATTTTTGGTTAAGGTAGGCTTTTTCCTAAAGCCTTTCGAGGTTTTTTGCCGGTGAACGGTTGTTCAAGGGCTTTAACCCGTTACATCCTTGTGTCCATCTTGATAGTGAATAATATTCCATTTGTACCCAAAGTTTCTTCAAAATAAATTCACCTTGTTGAAAATTGTCCAAAACAGTTATAACCAACTTTGTAATGATAACATGTAACAATGTTATGACCAATTTTGTAAAGATAACATGTAACAATGTTATAACCAAATATGTAAAGATAACATGTAACAATGTTATAACCAATTGATGATGACATGTAGAAATGTCACATTTCAATGTCCTTTCGGTAGCATGTTCAATGCTACACCCTTAGTTCATAACTTGATTTAAATGGAAGACATAATTTATCATATAAAAAGATGAATTAAGTCCAACTTTTTAAAATTAAGTGTGAAAATCGTGATCCCAGGCGATAATATGATCATAGTTCTAAATGCATGCTACATATTACTTTTTATGTACGAAAATATTGTGTACCTTATATCATCAAGAAATGTTTTTCCTTTTGTATTCAAGGCGCTTAACACATGTTCTCAGATGCTCTTTTAACTAACATGTTGAGGGATTTTCATCTTGCAAAATAGAAACATGTTAGGGTTGGGTGTTAGCTTAGCGAACACCCCTCTGATGTTTAAGTCAGTAAGGGTCTTATCTAAATAAACAAAACAAGAATTTGGAAAAGATGTAGAATGGAGGTTTGTACCTTATTTGTCAAAATTTAGACAAGTTTGTGACTTACATGTAGTATTGCATTCCAGCTTCTAGGTATCCTGACACCATCTGGGGTGGACAACCAATATGCACCTTTCCCAGCTTTAGCATCAATGGGATAAGGACCTTCCCATTTTGGGGCCATCTTGCCCGCATTTAACTCTCTAGTGTCTTGGAACACTTTTCTCAATACCAAATCCCCAACTTGAAATCTTCTTATCCTTACAATCTTATTGTACGACCTGGCTATCCTTTGTTGGTAGGCAGCCATCCTAATCTTGTCTACATCTCTAAGCTCATCTACTGTATCCAAATCTTGAGCCAAGAGTTGATTATTGTCGTCTTGAGTCAATAGTCCATATCTCGCTGTTGGAATTGTCACCTCTATTGGGATCACAGCTTCAGAACCAAACACTAACGAATAAGATGTCTGCCCAGTTGCATTCTTAGGTGTTGTCCTGTCAGCCCACAACACGAGTGATAACTCATCAGCCCATCTTCCCTTCTTTTGGTCTAGACATTTCTTCAGGTTGTTGATGATCAGCTTGTTGCTTGATTCGGCTTGACCATTGGCTTGAGGGTGTACATGCATAGAAGTTATCAATTTTATTCTCCATCTTGAGCAGAAGTCTCTAGTCTTTTTGGTGATGAACTGGGAACCATTGTCGCAAATGATTTATGAAGGAATAGCAAACCTACTCAAGATGTTCTTCTTCAAGAAGGAAATGACTTCTTTGTCCCTCACTTGTACGTAAGCTTCTGCTTCTATCCATTTAGAAAAGTAATCCGTCATTACTAACATAAAGACTTTCCCTCCTGGAGCTTTTGGTAGTTTGCCATATATTCATGCCCCACTGCATGAATGGCCAAGATGAACGTACAGGATGTAGAGGTTCTGCAGGCTGATGAAGGATGTTACTATGTGTAAGTACCCAAATCTGGCTCATGCCTTCTGGTTAAGTTTCCCGGCAATTCCCTGAACTTTCATAAAGTTCAGGGGCGATTCGAGAACTTTTCCAAACTTTCCAAGGGAGGAAGGACCTGCTAGGAATTAAAATTCCAGGCAGGACCTCGCTGGAAAGGGCATTCCAGAATCTTCCACCTTGCATGTTTCTAGAAGGGAGGCAGTTATGGCTCGTAATGTCGTGCGACATATTAAACCACTCCCATGCAGCCTATAAATAGAGGCTTGCTCCTCTCATTTTAGGATCCCTTTTTCCACTCCTTAGCATTACTCTGCTCAAATTACGTCAAATATACACAAACCAGCCCCAATTCTCTATCAATCCACTCTCATACACTCTTAAAAATCAATCTTTATTTGATTCTCTTTCTCTCTTGGTCCTATACAACACATATATATAACCAACCATACCTAGGTTAACCTGGGTTTGATATCAGTTCCAGAAGCTGATGTTTGAAGGCTCCTATATCTAACTTGATATAGTGGTCTTCAAGGGTAATGTTCTCTCTCCTTCTCTCTCTCCTTTGTTCTTACTCATGCAAACATATATGGTTTAATCCAACAAATAGTCTTAAATATGACATAATGACTGAGATCTAATCATGGTATATCTATTCTAGTCTCAGATCTTTTAGATCAGTAGCCGTTTGCATATTATTACTTGTAATCGAATCATCTTAACATGGTTTTTCATAAACCTTCGAGATGAGTGTGGATCCATTATTTCCACACCCTCTTGAAGTGTTCATTATTGATATACGTGCTCTCTGAGATCCATCTGTGATGTAACTTGGATATATTGTTCCCTTGCTGTGTCTGTAAATCTCGTTTGTAAAAGTCTCTGCAAATGGCTAAAGGTGTCACGCGACAGAACTTGCCATGCAAGTCCTGTGTCACACGACAACATTGGCCAGTTTGCAGAAACTTCCTTTTTTCAGTTGTAATCTGATCTTGATCTTTATTTTCAGTTGTAAGTTGTAATCTAATCTCGATCTCTATTTTTAATATTATTTCCCCCACACAAAGGATTCATCGGGGATCCTCTCCCAAGGATGAACAAGGGTCCACACGTGGCTTGTTCTAGGGAAGATCCACCTCTAGCGATGCGCGAGTTTTTAACATCTTTTTGAGTCGCCACCTACATTATTCATTTGGAAACATAGAAAAACCATTTGAAAATAGATTTTGGATTCGGGGCTTAGGTTATGGAACGGGAAGGTCAAGGAGCACCCAATCCGAAGATCGGTCTTGCTAAAAAGAGAGAGGTTTTCAAAGAAGGAAAATATTTTAAATAATAAATAAAATAAAGATCCAACGAGGTTAAACGAAATATAGGATCGATTGCTTCAAGACCATCCCCATGATTTGGGGAGGCTCTAGGCTTATCCTAGATTCAATGTATTTATACCACTCTAACAATCAATTAGAAAGGGAAAGAAAGATTGTCTTGCATGAAGAGATTTGGGCAGAGTTTCGGCTCAAGTTTAGAGTTGATCCTTGACTCGGACAGAGCTTCACCTCAGTCCTTGATTCGAGTTTTGATGTTTGTTTATCAACAAGGTTGACAAACAAATTTTAGGTGATTTTAGGGGTGATTTACAGGAATCTTTCAAGGAGAGAAACCAGTAAATGTGGGGGTTTTGACTTGAAAAGTCTGGAATCCAGATTACTGAAAGTCTTCAGGTATTTATAGGTGTTGCAGAGGTGTTGAAGATGAGATCAAACACCTTGGGAAGGTTTTAGAATCCAAACTTCATTGGATAGCCGGATGGATAAAGTTTTATCCCGAAAGAGGTTGAAATCGATGAGGAAACTGCCATCTGCAGGTCTGCAGAACTCCTTTATCTCGCGCGAGACACGCTTATCCGCGCGAGATAAGGCAGTCTGTGGACAATTCTTCCCTTCCCTCATTATTTCATATGCAGTTTAGTCCCAAACTAATGGTCGTTAGTCAAAACTTAACGAAACATGATGAAATGGTGGATTTCTACTTCTTGACTCAAGGTGAGACTCAGAGTGGTATAAATATGCTCCGATGGGTTCAGAATGGGGTGTCTATAGAGCCCCTCATTGACAAGTATTATGGAAGAAGTCATGTCGACGATAGAAAAGACATCATTCTGAACATCGGGATGGTCGAGCCGCACGGCTTCCTACGTATCTCTATCGGAGAATCAGACCATAACGTAGTTCGACTCCAAAACACGAAAAGGCTGCTTTAGGTATTTTGAAAATCATTTTGGAAATCGAGGAGATTTTGTTTTTGAAAAGGTAAATTCGTACCGAGGAAACAAATCAAGACCCAATTCTGAATATACCTGTTTGTCTGAAGATTCACCTGTCTGGGCTCCGAACCTGTGGGAAAATATGTTAGAAAATAAAGGCTTACCTGTCCGGTCCTTTGTGTCCTGTCGGGTTTGTGACGATTCGCCTGTCTGGGCTCCGAATCGGGCTTTTTGTTGAGGATGACGATTCACCTGTTTGGGCGTTGAATCGGGCTTTTGTGATGACAGTTCACCTGTCTGGGCGTTGAACCGGGATTTTTTGATTTGACGATTCACCTGTCTGGGCGTTGAATCGGGCTTTTCTTTTGAAGATTCACCTGTCTGGGCATTGAATCGTGTGGAATGAGTTGATCTATGGATCAATCATTTTCGGGCGACTAGTGCCGTATTGGGTGATTGTGCAGGTGTCACGTTCGGCTCGTTCCGTGACTTGCGGTGCCGATTTTTCCACGTTTCCTTGCTAGTGTATTACTTCCAAGGGTACATGTGTCAAAATTTTGAATTTTGACATTGTGTAGACGCTTATTGTCGAGGACAATTTCGTACATTTCCAGAAGGTATATCTCGCGTGAGATAGCTTGTATCGTGCGATACATCTACTGTTGGGGCAATATAACAACAGCTGCTGTTTATTTTGAAAAACACTTATTTTCAAACTTTCTCTCCCAGCTCGAGCCAAGGCAATTTTTCTCTGCAATTTCTTACTTGTTGTCTGTTGATTCTTTCCTTCAATCAACCCTCAATCCTTTCTCCTTCCAATATCAATGGCACAAGAAAGGAAAAACCCGACTTTGGGGAGTCATTTGCTTGGCAAGGATTACCCCCGTGATGACCTCACTTTCGATAGGGATATGCATATCTCTCATGTCGTTCGTGAAGGTTTGGTAAGAGCTTCTCTTTCAACTCTCATTTCATGCATTGCATTGCACTTGAATCCCCCTTTTTTTTAATCCCAATTTCATCAAATTGACAGCATTTCTTGTTTTTGTCTAGAACTTGGTTCTATCTTGCATGCTTCAATTTTGTTGAATTTGTTGCTTGTTTGTCATTTCATTGTGTCCGTATTAGTCCCATACATATCCTGGATTGTAGGAGGGTTTGATTCGGGTAGTCGAATGTCTCTTTGGGTATGCTTTTCTTGTGCGCACGCCAAGTGTTCGATGAAATGTCTCAATGAGAATTTTCTTCTATTTCTTTGAATTTCTGCCATGGGATGATTTCTAACATTGCTCTTTTGCTTTTCCTCTATTTTTGCAGTTGTACAGGCCGACCAAGAATTTCCGTGGGAGTTCGAAACTTGCCAAAGCTTTATGGGATAAAATTAAGGGCTTAAATGGCGTTCAAGCTAGGATGGCTTAAACGGGGCTTCTGACCTTCGTTGACAACATCCAGGGGATGAGGCGAACTCCTCAGGTTCTTCAGGCAATCCAAGAGAGGTGGTGGGACACTACGCACACTGTGCATCTTCGCTTCGGGGAAGCTACCATGACCCCGACAGACTTTCTGGCTATCATGGGGCTAGAGTTTACCGGTGTCGCTCTCCCGAAGACTACGGGTTATAGGCCTGCGAGTCAGCCATATGGAGGCAGCTGATTGGTTTTACCCCTAACAAGGTTAAGGGGTTTGCTGCTGAATTGTCACCTCTCTGTGCTCAGCTTGAGGCTTATGCGATTAAGCCAAATCCGAACACTGATCGGTTGGTGCGGGGTGCTCTCTGTTACATTCTATCAGAGACCATCTTTGCGAACCATTCTTCTATGGCTCGCCTTGCTCTCTTGGGTTTGTTGGTTGATTTAGATGTTGTGGGGATGTATGATTGGGGCTCAGCTGGGCTGGCCTTCTGTTATCACGCCATGGATGAGGCGTGCAGGCATACCAAGGATACTCTGTCGGGGTATTCTTATGCTTGGGAGGTATGCCCTTGATTCTGTCTCTGTCTTTTATCTGTACCACTTGTCTGTGTTTTGTACTGAATCTATTTTTCTTTCTTGTACAGATATGGGGGTATGCCGTCTTCAGACTGTACAAGTTTGAGCTGGATAGCCGGACCCCTTTGTTTCCAGATATCAGGTTGTGGAGCCACCCCAATCGGACTGTGGATGAGGAGGAGGGAGATCAGGACTGGACCCTGACGGTTGTAGAGGCGTGGGCCATGCTGGACACTTTTGAGTTTGAGCGGCTGGGCCTTTATCCGTGGACCTTGGTGGAACGGGAGGTTCACCGTGCTTGGGATGCTACTCCGGTGCAGAGGATCTTGGTATCTCTGGAGGGGGATACCATGTACCTGGGTGAGCGAGTCTTCCCTCAGCATGGCCGGGGTTCACTGCCATATAGGGTGCCAGCGGATCCGTCGAGGGCGATGTACCCTACCCACTTCGTTCCTGATGATGACTATGCTGACCTTGTGGAGGGTTGTGCGGCGATGGATTGCGTTGTCCGAGGAGCTTCATATACGGAGTTCTTGCCTTGCCTGATGGGTCCCCTCTTGGTAGGTGCTCGGCGGTCATTTGCTCGGGCTTCCACCTCTGCTTCAGCCTCAAGCTCGTCAGCCCCCAGCACTTCTTCCCAGTATGTAGGTCCTCTGCCTTTCGCGCCGTATTATGGTCCTCCGAGCTACACATATATGATGGGGAGCATGCCGATGATGGGCCACATCCCGATCCAGGACCATATTCCTGAGGGTTAGCGTCTCCCATCTGATGTCTATTCGGTACGTTTCTGTTCATACTATTTCCCGTATTCGTCCATATATGTTTATATGTCCGACTTCATCCGAGCATCCCTTTTGTTGTCAGATTACCATGTCCGCGGCTGACTGCAACCGTGGGGCGAGCAGGATGGCGGGATTGATGTCCTTAGTGTCGGACCTGTCTGAGCGGCTGTTTCAGAAGGCAACTTTGGCAGCTTCGACGGTAGCCTCTGCGGTGACCCCGACTTGTGGAGCCAAGCGGTCGAGGAGGGACGGCAGCCCCAACGGTGGTGAAGGCGGAGGTGCCGGTGACTCGAGCGACTTGATGGCGTGATCCCCCTTTTTCTCCCCATTTACTTCTTGAGAATTTGTAAATATTGGCCGTGTGGGCCCGAACAATTTTTTCTTTTTTTTGGTACCTGTTAGCATGTAGGTAGCACAAAAACAAAGTTTTCTTAATTCCTAGTCCTAGGTCTAAATAATTATTTTTTTAACTTTCTCGACTTCCGTGATTGGAGTGAAATGACCATTTGGGTCACAATTTTGAGCTTGATTTCGGTGTTGCACTGCATATTAGGAACTATATGCGCAGGTTTTCGAGACTTGCTTCGTCAAGTCGGGGCTAGATTATTTGTTTGTGCAGGACTGCTGCTGAATTTGCCGAAGAGATGTTGAAAATGTGCGCGCTCGCCCGAAATTTGGAAAAATAGGAGTCACCACGCCATTTTAAGAGGAAACATTGAAAACCTTTGTTTTAGAGAGAAAACATGAGTTCGGGGGTCAGGTTACGTGTTGGGAAGAACCGAGAGTTCACCCAATACGCCTCGTCCATAGACGAGTCTTTCAATCAAACACATCCAAGTAAATCCAAAGTGTGTGCAAATATCGATAATAAACGAAATGTGATAAAATGCATCTTATTAATTATGAAACGAGAAATTACATATTGTGAGCCCATTATTTAGGGAGGCCACATCCCTGATACAAACAAACTAGAACAGATTACAAAGGAAAAGAATCACTGCAGATGGGTCATGTGTGTCGCATGACACATCGTACCAGTGACCACATGTGTCGCGTGACACAGGATCACTTGGGGACGAAGGTGTCGCGTGACACATATGAGCCTTCTGCAGAAACCTCACAATATGAACTCGAAATTAATGTAAGCTATACAGATCTAATTAACAAGCTGAATTATGAACGAAAAACATAAACAACATCAAATCGAACCAGGGAGTGTGGATATGGGTAGATCCACACCCCCTTGGGGGCTCAAACACCAAATTCAACCAAATCAATCAATATGAGCTCAATTACACAATCTATGCAAGTTAAACAGAGAGATTGCGATTGGGATTCGAATTCGTATAGCTAGGATCTGATTACTGAATCCAAACAAAATAGAACTATAAAATTGCAAGGAATTAAATGAGAGAGAGAGAGAGAGAGGGTTAGGGAATTGTTACCCTTGTTGATTCCACGAATTCTATATCTAGTCAGATATAGAATCCTTCAATTCTTCGTTGTAGATCTCACAGCTCTGATCCAAGGGTTCCAATTGGTGTAGGTAGAGAATTGGGTTTGGATGAGAGGGATTAGTGGGTTGGAAGGTAGGAGAGAGAGAGGTTTTGTGCTTGGGACGCTCGTTACACTGCTATTTTGGCAGAGTAACAATAGGCTAGAATTCGGATCCATTTCAATGAGGGGGAGGGTCTTATTTATAGGCTGCAGTTGGCTGCCTTAGTATGTCGCATGACCTTACGCGTCCACTTTCCATGCCTCAAGCTGTCGCGTGACACAAGGTGGCTCAACCGCTTTTGGCGCCAAAACCAGCTTGGAACATTCCGGGAAAATACCCAAAAGGTCCAACAGGTTTTATTCCCAAGGGGTCCTTTGGCATGAATGATGTACCAAAAGGTACTTCCTTCGCGGGAAACTCATGGAACGTTTCCGGAAGTCTCGAGATAGGTTGGGAATTTACCAAAACGCCCCTTAATGCAGTTTTATTATATTAAAATGCATCGAAAAGGTTGCGAATTGGATTGGCGTACTTACAGAGCCCCTCGGCAACGTCACTTTTGGAAAAAGTGGGGTTGTCGATAAAATAAGACCCAATCTCAATGAGCGGCTGGGGTTAAGGTGAAGGGCTAGAAGGGTGAGAAGGGGAAAATTATGGCTGGACCTTTCTGAGAAAGGATTCCTACGTATCCCTTTAAGAAGGGAATCAAGCCAAATCGTAGTTCGGAATTACCAATACTGACTACAAGCAAGAAAGGGGTAGAGATGTGTCTTCATACCTTTGTTGTGCTTACCTGTGACTTCTGTTGTGCTCCGCTTGAGAGGCTTTTCTTGGGTTTGGCTCTGCTTGAGAGGCTTTTCTTCTTGGTGGGCTCCGCTAGAGAGGCTTTTTCCTTTGGTTTGGCTCTGCTTGAGAGGCTTTTCTTCTTTGTGTGCTCCGCTAGAGAGGCTCTTCTGGGTTTGGCTCTGCTTGAGAGGCTTTTCTTCTTTGTGTGCTCCGCTAGAGAGGCTCTTCTGGGTTTGGCTCTGCTTGAGAGGCTTTTCTTCTTGGTGGGCTCCGCTAGAGAGGCTTTTTCCTTTGGTTTGGCTCTACTTGAGAGGCTTTTTTTCTTTGTGTTCTCCGCTAGAGAGGCTTTCCTTCTTTGTGTGCTCCGCTAGAGAGGCTCTTCTGGGTTTGGCTCTGCTTGAGAGGCTTTTCTTCTTTGTGTGCTCCGCTAGACAGGCTCTTCTGGGTTTGGCTCTGCTTGAGAGGCTTTTCTTCTTTGTGTGCTCCGCTAGAGAGGCTCTTCTGGGTTTGGCTCTGCTTGAGAGGCTTTTCTTGGTTTGGCTCTGCTTGAGAGGCTTTTCTTGGGTTTGGCTCTACTTGAGAGGCTTTTCTTGGGTTTGGCTCTGCTTGAGAGGTTTTTCTTGGTTTCTGGTATTGTCGAGCTCTTCTTGGGGCTGTCACAGATACGCATGCTTTTTTTTTTGTTTTGTTCTTTCTTCTCCAGTTTGGTCGGAGGTCCAGTCTTCGAGACTCAATTGATTATTGTACCTGCGGGGGTAAAACAACAACTCCACGCGGGGTCAAAATTTGTACATCATTAGAGTGCAGGGGTATTTTGGGAATTTTGGCTTTGATGGAACGCTGTGTCGCACGACCATTTAAAGCCAGTGATCAGTCTTTTAAAAGGGTGAACAGTCCTCATTTCGAACAACATTGTTTGGAGGGAGGTGGACGATCTTGGCGAGAAAAGCACGCCATTTCACTCATTTTCAATTGCCGACTGATTCTAGGGTTTGATTCCCCCGGCTTGATTTGTCAAAAAAAAAATGCCTCCTAGGCTCCGCCCCACCAGGAACGCCCTGACTCAGGCCCAATTAGCCGCACGGCGGAAGAATGCTCTGAGGAATCAGAGACCTTTTGTTCCTCAAACTGTTAGGGGAGATTTCTACCCTCATTTGAAAGAACATTCCTCGGGCCCGGAGAAGAAGGTAATAATTGTAACCCTAGCTTTTGGTGCACTGAGGAAATTAAATTTTTTCGAAAAAAAGATTGATTTTTCTTTCTTTTCCTTTCTTTGTTCGGACTCGAAGTTTATTGCATGCTCTGATTTTACTTTAGCAATTGTGAAATGTATGCACAAAACCTAGTTTTGCTTGAAATTGAAATTGATTTGACGAGTAAATTTGAGATATTCATACCTGCGCTGTGTTTACCTGTAGGATTTGCGTACCCGGGGCTCTCCAGAGGTCGTTGGCAGATTGTGGGATTTGCTGCCGGGTAGTCAGGAGCTTGTCCACTCGCCAAAAGGTCTGGTATATGCTGCAGGGGTAGGGCAGTTCTTTGAGATGGCCAAAGTTGTTGGCAGCACACAGAGGAGCATTGGCTTGGTAAAGGCTTTCAGAGAGTTCTAGTGGGAGACTACTCACTCTTTTCACTTCTCTTGGGGCGAGGCGACCGTCACGCCATATGATTTTGCCGTCACATCGTCCGCCTTTCACCGATGAGCCTTTGTATCCGGAGGAGCCTGTTCTCGATTGATGACCCACGCCTCCTACCGATGCTTACTTTATGGAGCTGATCGGCTTTGTTCCCCAGATAAGAAGGGGAACGGGTATGAGTTGGGAGATCTTCATGGCCGATGGTTGATCGTAGCACCCGTTTTCCCGCCGAGATGGCGTATACCGATGAGGACAAAGTTGAGGGCCGAGAGATTGGCCAGGGCATTTGTTTGGGTTGGCTTCTCGGATATGTTGTTTATTAATGCCACGTCTACGGCTTTGCTTTCTTTATTGGAGCTTCGAGAGATTGGGCTACCGTTGGATCATTGTCTTGGGGAGGCAGGTTTAGCCGAGTTGTTTTTGGCTTTTGATGATGTTAGTCGGGGAAAGCTAAGTCCTTCAACCGCCGCCACTTTGCATTTGAGGTATTTCTTGGTTTGCCTCCTTTATTTGAATACCGCTTCTGTCTCTTTGACTCTGCTCCGTCCTTCTTTTCAGGCTTGGGCTTATGAGGTCATTGGGTGTTATGCTTGGAGAGTAGGGGGACATTTCCGGTTACCACATTTCCCGCCATGAGACGCTGGGTGAAGGATGCTAGGCAAAAGATTCGTACATACCGATTCTAAGGGACGGATGACTACCTCTCAGCCGATACCATGGTTTGTTTGCGAGGAGTCCCCGGGAGTTTGACTTTGTTTCCTTGGGCCGATAGATATGCCGGGGTCCATCTGGATCATGCCCTTCATCTTACCGAGTGCCGCAAACGTTGGTGGGTTTGTCTGGGGATGCATTATATTTGGGTGAGAGGGTTTGCGGGCGGCACGGTCCAGGTAGTACGGCCAGGGGTTCCCTATGATCCTCCCGCCGAGATGTGGTTTCCTCGGAAGTTGAATAATGTGGTCACTTTGATCCAGGGAGAGCCTCGCCTTCAATTATACGGAGGACGATGCGGATTATGACACTTATGTGGCTACGAGGTTGAGATCGCCGCAGTTGCTCCGAGACATGATATTCCTAATGCTCCCGATACTTCGATGCTCTGCCGCCGGGCCTTCTCCGGACATGTGACGGATTCACCTCTGCCACCTCCTTTCGTTGATTTTCAGGATGGAGATGCCGTGAGGCGGGCCACTCTTGACACCAAGCAGGTTTTTCCATATTTTCATCTTCCTGAGGGGACTCAATCTGTAAGTGACTTTGAACCGTGAATATCCTTCCATTCCCTTGTTTTGATCCGATTTCGATTCTTTTTCATTTGCTTGTATCGTGTATCACCGACGTATACCGGGGCTTTGCTCGTCGCTATACCGGGGCCATGGACATGGTTGATCGCTGATGAGGAGCAATCAATATCTCGAGGGAGAAACTTGCAGCCTCAAGGTTCCAAAAGTAGTTCCGATGACGGTGATTCCACGCTAGCTTGCCCGGTAGGAAGAGGGCTCGCATCGATTTGTCTGCCGAGGATACTCATTTGCCTAGGACCAAGACTGTTCGTCGTCCTCCTAATCCTCCCATCTCGATAGTGAGTCTTCCCGAGATCCTCATGAGCTTGAGACTTTCCCCGTTCTCGCATGCATGAGCTCTTCCCGGATGATCCCGTTGTTTATCATGAGCCCTGGCCGCCCGACCAAGAGGAAGGTGATGCCGATGGGGAAGACAGTGAGGAGACCGCAGATGACGATAGTAGCTCGCCGATGGTGATACTTACATTTCGATGATTCGGAGTAGTCCCCTGACTGATTTATGATCCTCTTTTTGGTTTATGTACCCTGTTTTTGGGGAAAGAAACAAATACTCTCTTTTTTCTTTTTCTTTCTTTATTTTGCACCTAAAACATTATTAGTTGTTTATTTGTTTGTGCGAGCTTTTATATTTTGGGAAAGAAAAAGAGGTGCATGGAATGAATGGCTTTTGAATGGTTTATGTGACTTTGGGGTTTGTATATGAGGGTAATGGTTCATGTGTATGTTGCTTTTGAATGAAACTTCCTCCCCGTGATTGTTTGCAGGAGCCTTGTTGTTTGCGGCTTGGTACAAGTCTGGGAGTGCCCTGGTACATATCAGATTTGCAGCTTGCGATGTCCGATGTTGGATTTATCATGTCGCACGACTCTAAGTGACCTGGTATGTTCGTCGCGTGACATTGCAGCCAGGTTGACAAACCTTCGCCATGGACTTCTTCATTGTTTCCCATAATCAATCTTCTTATTCAGATGTGGAATCCAAGAGGTTCATCGAAGAGTGAGCCTCTTTGCTAGGGAATCCATTTTCAAGCATTGCTATCATGATAATAGCCCCGGAAATCACACACAAAATGTTCATCGTCTTTCCGGCCAAAGCCCCGGCTTCATACACATCCTTATGCAGCCCCACCCGAGATTGATCCTTTGATTTCAGTCGGTCGGACAGCAGACAAGACTCAAGAAATTTGCATGCAGGGACATATCTTTCGGATGGTGGGAAATGAATCCCGAACTTCGTTTATGACACTCTCGTTTTTAGGTTTGACTCTTTTGAGAGAGTATAAGCATCACAAGGTGTGGAAAGTGTATGGAACCCCCGCCGACCGAAACGGTGTTTAGCTCTATCTCCCTATTATGTAGCAATAGAAGACTTTTCGAGACACTTGAAAACTTATCTTATTCATGATGATCACAAAGTTGCTTAAAACCCTTTATTGATGTTCGGGTTAGTCAAACCGCCAAAGCTGATATGAACAAGTATTTTTTATCAATCCTGAGGAGAAAATACACCGATATCGAGAATTGGACTCGGGAGGATAGACGAGTGTATGGGCATGGTCCTTGAAGAGACCGGATTTTCTTCGAGATCATGCTCGTGATTTTGACTGAACCAAATTATGGCTGCCTACGTTCCCCTCCGTAGGAGGAACTCAAGTCGTCGTAGTTCGGGATCTTCTCGAATGAAAAGAATGAACGTTGAAGTTCGAAAATGTGAGGACCTTCGAGAATTTTTGAGAGTTGAAAGAACGTGTCCTCTTAGAGTGTCGATGGGAGACACAGATGCGAAGCCCCAGTGGGACATTCACGGCGAGATGTTTGCGGAGGAGAAATGAAGTATGCTCACATGCAACGTCAAATGAACGGACGGAATTTGCACAATCTTCAATTGATGGTCCTTTGAGCCGGATGGACTTGGCTCGCTTCAAGCAATAATCTGTATTAGATCTCGACGATATTAGATCGAAACCGCTATCCAAGAGTAATCGCGGCCGGGTTTCGGGATTTGGATCGGTCTTCGGGTGATTTGGGATATCATGACCTTTTAAGATGAGAGGTCGGCTAGGCTTTTTCTTGCGGCCGAACCTCTAAAGATGAGAGGTTGGCTCTTGGGTAGGTGTTTGGGATTTCTAAGGCGAGGGAATTCATGATTGCATCTTTCTTTGCTTCTAAGAATGAGAGGTCGATCTTTTGGCTTTTGGTCAAGGTCGAAGGTAAGGGTAATGTCCTCTAAAATTGAGAGGACGGCTTGGGATCGGTTTGAGGTAGTGGTGAGGAGACATCCGTGCTGTCTCTTTGTTCACTCTGAGACTCCTTTTGAGTAACGACCGAATCTTCTGACTTTCGCTTCTGAGAGGATCACTGGGGACCAGGCTCTCTTTCTTTTCTTTTCATTCTCTTTCTTTTTTTTTTTATCTCCCTCTTTTTTTTTTTTTAGAGGAGGATTTCAGCTAGTCCCCAGGACGGATCATTGCTTTCTGCCATTCTTGAATTCGGAGACGGTCGATCTTCTTTTGAATCACAGGAGCCTCAAGGATGGTCCCTCTTCTTCTGGGAATGGATAGACGGGTTTCAAAGCGTGCTGATCTTGAAATGAAGGGGTATTGTTTAGTGAGGGCAAGGTAAAGGTTTTCCTAAGGGTGGAGGTTTCAACCGCAGTTCCCACCGGATGATCCAAACGAGATTGGGTCTTCGCTGCTTTGCTTAAGCTCATTTTGGGGAAAAACCCGTGCAAATTCCTCGAACAACGAGATAGAGAGGACGAAATGAAAATATGTGAGCACAGAAAATGCAAACTGGGGGCTTGATCAGCCCCGGTTTAGAGAATGATATCAGCAGATTTTCTTGTTCCGATTAATTCAAATACTAGTCATTTCAAAGCATTAGTCGGTGAGCAAAGACAAATGATCATGTAAAATAAGACCATTTCAATTTAAGCGAGAATGTAAGTGAACAAGTAATATCTCGAGTCTAGCAAGAATAGAAATAAAGACTTTCATTAATATAATAAAAGATTCATATCATGGACTTGACAGGACTCACGATCGCATAAAAGACACTCTAGAACCTACGATGCCGACTGACTGATTTCTCTGGGGAAGATATCTTCTGACCTCCGTTGATATTACTGAGGAGGGCCGGTAATCACATTGGGGTGAGCTTTCTCAATTCTGCCTTTATTAATAAGCCTTTGGATGAGCCGCTTTAAAGAGACGCAGTCGTTCGTGACATGCCCAGGATACTGATGGTAATAGCAATACTTGCTACGATCCAGATTAAGCGAGAGGTTTACTGGGTTGATAATTCTCCAGTGGCTTTATCATTCCTTTCGCCTTAATCCATTGAAAGCTTCTTCGGTCGACATCCCTAGATCATCGTATTCTCGTTTCTTGCGAGGGGATACAAGCGGAGATCTCGGACATTGCCATTATCGAGAACCCAATCCAATCTTCCCTTCATCAATGAGCTCTTGGATGATTACCCTCAATTGTAAGCACCCATGGGTAACATGTCCCGAGTATTGGTGATAATCGCAATACTTGCTTGGGTCCGTGCTTTCATCATGATGGAGAGGAGTATAATTCACCAACGGGTACACCAATCCTCCGCTTGTCAGCAATTTAAGAAACTGGTTCATGGGCATTCCCACTTTTCCCCAATAAGCTCTCTTTCTTCTTTTCGGACCTTCTCGTAAGGAGGCTCAGAATATTGTTGTCTCTTGTGGGGTAGGGTTCGAGTTGGCATGAAAGACATCCGATTAACGATCACGTCCGGAGTTGATCCCGAAGGCTACTCATGAGAGGGTGACAAGTTGAACCCGTACGCACTCATTGGTGATTGTGGGAAACATTCTTGTGGGAGAGCTTGGTCGGGTGGAGTTTCGATGAACCGTTCGATTGAAGAAATGGTACACCACCTGGGAATACGGTTGGTACCGCTTTTCAAATCGGGTTGCTTATGGACATTGAAATTCTCGTGGTTTGATTGTTTATACTCGATTTGAGTTTGAGCCATCTCGGGATGTTGGAAAAAGAATTTCACCCCCGCCCGTCTCCATTCATCACTTTCATTGCATTTCTATCCCCGCAATCAATACTACCGGTCTTGGTAATCTCCTCATATGATCCATCTTCGTGACGAACTACCGTAATTCCCCTGAGGCGCATTGCTTCAACAAATGCAGGAATGAGTCTCTTCCTCTCGAGCTTTGGCAACCTGGGCAAGCAATTGGGCTTTGCATTCCCGAATCATGGCAGCTTCAAGGGCGGCTCGCAATTACATTATTGACAAATCATCCATATCCCACCGACTCGAAGCGAAGGGAATTCCAAACCGAGCGGGTGACACATCTTTTGCACCGGACATCTTTGAGCGATAGAATGAACCGGAACTTTGGAGGAAAACCTTGCAAATATTTGGAAATACGTACTGGTTAATCGCCCTTCTTGTAACAGAGCATGCCCCCCCCCAAACTTGTCTCTTCCCCTTGCTTCAGAAGGATTGGTTATAAGGTATCGAAGGGATAGCTTAAGGAACGGGAGAGGGAAGGAAAATGGGACAGACTCGCACAAACACAAAATCATTTATGTTCAAGTATAAATCAGTATTTTAAATCCTAAATACAGTTGGGAAAGGATAAGCCCTTATTCATGCTAACTATGCCTCGGGGGAACCTAGTGACGCGACGTTCGAATTACATCAAATGTCTTGTTTTGAAACATATAATAGGTAATGATACCTAACCAAACCCTAACATCTTTATGGAACGAAGAGGTTCGTCCAAATTTCTAAGGAAATTTGGGCAGCATAACGGGTCTTTTCGAAGAATTTCGAAGAAAAATCCGGCATGACCTCTCGTCGGTACATGTTGGCAATGCAGCATGATCTCTCGTTTAGAACACGCCACGAGAGTGACATGTTCCCACGTGAAATCATGTTGCATTTGGCAACATGCCCACAAGGTATGAGGTTTTGGGAGAAGGTATAAGAATCTATGATATTTTTCAAAAACAATTCATTTTTGTTGTAATGAAAACATCGTATCAAAAACCAACCGTGGGTAAGGTTTAGTGTGGTGCCACCTATAACGCACTAGGGGTTTAGGTTTGATTTCAGGCGCTCAAGCGTAGGCGAATTTCATGGCCGTCCGCGATGCCGTCAATCGCACCCGAGGGTTCTAAATCTAAGTGATGTAGTGTGCGGATGACTAATTCGTTTATTTGCAAAAAACAAGATTTTTTTTTAATTTTTTTTTTATTTTTTATTTGTTTTTTTTTTTAAGAAGAAAACACACACCCTCACACAAGGTAAACAGGGAACAATAACCAAATGAGTCACGCTTTGGTCCAAGGGACTGCCCTCAAACCGGTCTTCGATGATCCGTTCGGTGGCCACCATTTGTCGCGTGACACAGACAACCAGAGACAAAGGTGTCGCACGACTTGGGTGGTCACCGAACCAAAGAGCCTCCTCAAATCATCAAATCAGCCCCTGCTTTACCATATCAAGAGCAACACAGAGGTACCAATGCACAACAAATGACCACAAGCACAAAGGGCTCACAAGTTCCATAATCAACAAAATGTAGGCATCACAAATGATTATCGAATAATGTACACAACATGGATGCATTGGATGTTTTTTGACTAAACGAAAGCTTGACCCACTTAACACTTGAAAAACAGGTTTTCAAGTGAAGTCCCCAGCAGAGTCGCCACTGAAAATGTGCGCGCTCGCCCGAAATTTGGAAAAATAGGAGTCGCCACGCCATTTTAAGAGGAAACATTGAAAATCTTTGTTTTAGAGAGAAAACATGAGTTCGGGGGTCAGGTTACGTGTTGGGAAGAACCGAGAGTTCACCCAACACGCCTCGTCCATAGACGAGTCTTTCAATCAAACACATCCAAGTAAATCCAAAGTGTGTGCAAATATCGATAATAAACGAAATGTGATAAAATGCATCTTATTAATTATGAAACGAGAAATTACATATTGTGAGCCCATTATTTAGGGAGGCCACACCCTGATACAAACAAACTAGAACAGATTACAAAGGAAAAGAGTCACTGCAGATGGGTCATGTGTGTCGCATGACACATCGTACCAGTGACCACATGTGTCGCGTGACACAGGATCACTTGGGACGAAGGTGTCGCGTGACACATATGAGCCTTCTGCGAAACCTCACAATATGAACTCGAAATTAATGTAAGCTATACGGATCTAATTAACAAGCTGAATTATGAACGAAAAACATAAACAACATCAAATCGACCCAGGAGTGTGGATATGGGTAGATCCACACCCCTCGGGGGCTCAAACACCAAATTCAACCAAATCAATCAATATGAGCTCAATTACACAATCTATGCAAGTTAAACAGAGAGATTGCGATTGGGATTCGAATTCGAATAGCTAGGATCCGATTACCGAATCCAAACAAAATAGAACTATAAAATTGCAAGGAATTAAATGAGAGAGAGAGAGAGAGGGTTAGGGAATTGTTACCCTTGTTGATTCCACGAATTCTATATCTAGTCAGATATAGAATCCTTCAATTCTTCGTTGTAGATCTCACAGCTCTGATCCAAGGGTTCCAATTGGTGTAGGTAGAGAATTGGGTTTGGATGAGAGGGATTAGTGGGTTGGAAGGTAGGAGAGAGAGAGATTTTGTGTTTGGGACGCTCGTTACACTGCTATTTTGGCATAGTAACAATAGGCTAGAATTCGGATCCATTTCAATGAGGGGGAGGGTCTTATTTATAGGCTGCAGTTGGCTGCCTTAGTATGTCGCACGACCTTACGCGTCCACTTTCCATGCCTCAAGCTGTCGCGTGACACAAGGTGGCTCAACCGCTTTTGGCGCCAAAAACCGCTCGGAACATTCCGGGAAAATACCCAAAAGGTCCAACAGGTTTTATTCCCAAGGGGTCCTTTGGCATGAATGATGTACCAAAAGGTACTTCCTTCGCGGGAAACTCATGGAACGTTTCCGGAAGTCTCGGGATAGGCCGGGAATTTACCAAAACGCCCCTTAATGCAGTTTTATTATATTAAAATGCATCAAAAAGGTTGCAAATTGGATTGGCGTACTTACAGATGTGTCACGCGGGACAAGGCATCTCGCGCGAGACACGCTACTCAGGCGAAATTCCTTTCCTTCTTTGAACATAATTCTGTCATTTTTCCCTATAAAAACACCCCGTAGTCCGGCCAGATAACTCATCCTAGCCTTTCAAATTCTAGAGATATTCTGTTAGGGTCGAATTCTTGTCTTCTTTTCCAACCCTATGATCCATGGCTTCCAAGGAGATCGTCCCAACGTCCATGATTGTTGATGATTTTTCTTTGTCGTCTGACGTAGTTGAAGCATTCAAACAAGCATCAAGAGATTTTGTGAGGTCGTTTCGCAATCGATCTCGTAATAAGTTTATAGCAGAATTCGGATTTGTAGCGTTGTGAGAAAGAAATTCTGGTTCTTTTTATTTTTATGAGTCGCCACCTATATTATTTGATTGGAAACATAGAAAAACCATTTGAGAGATTTGGGTTCGGGGCTTAGGTTATGAAATGGGTAGGTTTAGAAGGCATCCATTTCACCCAATCCGGAGATCGGTCTTGCTAAAGAAAAGAGAGGTTTTTCAAAAGAAGAAATAAAAAACGAATTCAAATACTACAAATAAAGGTCCATTTGACGAGGTCAAACGGAATATAGGATCGATTGCTTCAAGACCGTCTCCATGATTTGGAGAGGCTCTAGGCCGATCCTAGATTCTATGGACTTATACCACTCTAACAATCAATTAGAAGGAAGTTTAGGATTTACCTTGCGTGAGGTGATTTGGGCAGAGTTTCGGCTCAAGTTTAGAGTCGACCCTTCACACGGACAGAGCTTCGCCTTGGTCCTTGGTTTGGAGATTGATGCTTGTTTATCAACAAGGTTGACAAACAAACTATGAGGTGAGTTTTAGAGTGATTTTGAAGGATTCTTTCAGGGAAAGAAAACGACAAAATGTGTGTGTGTTGTGTAAATTCGCGGTCCGGGACCTTCGACCTCTTGAGCCTTGGAAGTCACCAAATATTTATAAAGGTTGGATATGAAGAAGTGGAGAGTTAAAACCCTATCAGATGGTTCTAGACCTCCTCTCCCATTGGTTGGCCGGAGAGATAAAGTTTTATCCCGGAAAGAGGTTGAAATCGACGAGGGAACCGTCAGTCTCGCACCGCAGAGGGAGATATCTCGCGCGAGACACGCCATCTCGCGGCGAGATATTGCCTGTGGACAGCTTTGTCCTTTCCTCGTTATCTCGTATGCGCTTAGTCCCAAACTAACGGTAGTTAGTCAAAACTTTAACGAAACATGACGAAATGGTGGATTTCTACTTCTGGACTCAAAGCGAGACTTAGAGTGGTATAAGTATGATCCGATGTGTTCAGAATGGGGTGTCTACAGAGCCCCTCGGCGACAAGTCTTATGAAAGAAGTCATGTCGACGATAGAAAAGACATCATTCTCGAACATCGGGATGGTCGTGCCGCACGCCGCCTACGTATCTCTATCGGAGAATCGACCATAACGTAGTTCGACTCCAAAACACGAAAAGGTTGCTTTAGGTATTTTGAAAAACGTTTTTTTTGAAAATCGAGGAGATTTTATTTTTGAAAAGGTAAATTCATACCGAGGAATCAAATCAAGACCCAATTCAATATACCCGTCTCGTCCGAAGATTCACCTGTCTCGGGCTCCGAACTCCGTGGGAAATATGTTAGAAAACAAAGGCTTACCTGTCCGGTCCTCTGAGTCCTGTTGTTTTTGTGATGATTCGCCGTTCTGGGCTCCGAATCGGGCTTTTTGCTGTTGGGGATGACGATTCACCTGTTTGGGCATTGAATCGGGCTTTTGGTTTGACGATCCACCTGTCTGGGCGTTGGACCGGTCTTTTCTGATGACGATCCACCTGTTTGGGCGTTAGACCAAGCTTTTTGATGACGATCCACCTGTCTGGGCGTTGGACCGAGCTTTTCTGATGACGATCCACCTGTCTGGGCGTTGGACCGGGCTTTTTCTTTGATGATTCACCTTTCGCTCAATCATGTGAATTGGGTTGATCTTTGGACCACTCGGTTCTCGGGCGACTGGTGCCGTACCGGGCGATTGTGCGCATGTCACGTTTGACTCGTTCCGTGACTTGCGGTACCGGTTTTTCCACGTTTCCTTGCTAGTTTATCATTTCCAAGGGTAAATGTGTCAAAATTTTGAACTTTGACGTTGCGTAGACGCTTATTGTCGAGGACAATTTTGTCCTTTTCCAGAAGGTTTATCTTGCGGCGGGATAAGATATACCGCGCGAGATATGTACTGTCGGGGCATATAAACAAGAAAGCTCTAGCTCATTTTGAAAATATCCTTTTCAAAATTTCCCTCCCTAGCTCGAGCCAAGGTCGCCTTTTCTGTGGTTTTTCGTGGATTTGCTTGGAGATTCTTCCCCCCAATCCATTCTCAATCCCTCCTTCCTCCATAATCCATGGCTCAAGAACAAAGGAACCCGATTTTGGGTAGCTATTTGCTAGGGAAGGATTACCCTCGCGATGATCTTACCTTTGATAGGCACGCCCACATCTCTACCGCTGTCCGGGAGGGCTTGGTAAGAGTTTCTTCCTCACCTCTTGATTCTTGCATTGCATTGATCTTGAATCCCCTTTCCCTTGAATTCAAAGTTCCATCAATGGCTTTTGTTCTTGTTCATGCCTAGAACTAGGTTCCTCTTGCATGCGTTGATTTTGTGCATTTCTTTGGATGTTTGTCGTTGTATTGTGTGCGTATGAGCCTCCTACACATCATGGATTGTAGGAGAGGTTGATTCGGATTATGATTGACATCCTTGGGCAAGCTTTTCTTGTACGCACGCCAAGTGTTCGATGAAATGCCCCAATGAAAAATTTTCTTCTATTTCATTGATTTCTTGACATGGAATGATTTCTAATGTTGCCCTCTCTGTTTTTCCTCTGTTTTGCAGTCTTATAAGCCAATTAAGAACCGTCGGGAGTCCGAAAATGGCTAAGGAGGTGTGGGACAAGATCAAGGATCTTGATGGCGTTCGGGATATGGTGGCCCAAACGGGTCTTCGACTTTTGTTGACAATCTTAGGGAATTAGGCGGACCCCCAAGTTCTCCAGCTATTCGGGAGAGGTGGTGGGACACTACCCACACCGTTCACTTGCGCTTCGGGGAAGCGACTATGACCCCGACTGACTTTCTGGCCATCACGGGATTGGAATTTATTGGCGATCCCCTGCCGAAGTTTCCGAATTATAAGCCCACGAATCCAGCCGCGTGGAGGCAGTTGATTGGTTTCCCCCCCAACAAGGTCAAGGGGTTTGCTGCTGAGTTGACCCCCCTTCGGCGTCAGATTGAGGAGTATGCTGAGAAGCCAAATATGCATACCGATCGGTTGGTGAGGGGTGCCCTCTGGTATATCCTTTCCGAGACTATTTTTGCGAACCATTCTTCTACGGCCCGTCTTTCTCTGTTACGTTTGTTGGTTGATCTGGATGAGGTGAGCGGCTACGATTGGGGCTCAGCGGGGCTGGCCTTCTGCTACCATGCCATGGATGAGGCGTGTAGGCACACCAAGGAGACTCTGTCGGGGTATTCTTATGCCTGGGAGGTATGCCTCTTAATTCCGTTTCTGCTCTTTGTCTGTATGCTCTGTCTGTGTTCCCTTACTAAATCTGTTCTGTTTTCTTGTGCAGATATGGGGCTACACTGTCCTTGGGCTGTATAGGTTTGAGTTGGAGAGCCGGGCCCCTTTGTTTCCGGATATCAGGAGGTGGAGCCACCCGAATCGGACCGTTGATGAGGAGGAGGACCAGGATTGGACTTTGACGGTGGCGGAGGCGCGGGCTATGTTGGATTCCTTCGAGTATGAGAGGCTGGGCCTATATCCTTGGACCCTGTTGGAGCGAGAGGTGCATCGTGCTTGGGATGCTACCGGGATGCGAGGATGCCGGCATCTTTGGAGGGAGATACCATGTATCTCGGTGAGCGGGTCTTCCCACGCATGGCCGGGTAGACTATCATACGTGGTGCCGGCGGATCCGCCGAGGTCGATGTATCCCACCCACTCTATTCCGGAGGATGATTATGCTAGTCTTTTGGTGGGTGATGCGGCGACGGCTTGCGTGATCCCCTGGGCTTCTTATGCGGAGTTTCGCCTCGATTGATGGGTCCTCCCCGGTGGGGGATAGGCGATCACATGCTCGTGGCTCCGCCTCTCGCTTCGCTTCAGTTCTTCAGCCCCTAGCACTTCCTCCCAGGCTACCGGTTCTCTGCCTTTTGCCCCGCACTACGGCCCTCCGAGCTACACATATATGATGGGAGCATGCCGATGATGGGGCACATCCCGTCTCCGATCGGTTCCCGAGGTTACCGCCTCCCGGCTGATGTCTCTTCGGTATGTTTCTGTTTGTACTGTTTCTCGTATTCGTCCATATAAGTGTATATGTCCGACTCCATCTGAGCATCTTCTTTTCTTTGATTGTAAGGTCACCATATCCGCGGCCGATTACAACCGTGGAGCGACCAGGATGGCTGGGTTGATGGCTTTGGTGTCGGACCTGTCTGAGAGGCTTTTTCACAAGGCTTCTTTGGCGGCCTCGACAGTGGCCTCAGCGGTGACCCCTACTTGCGGAGCTAAGAGGTCGAGGAGGGATGGCAGCCCCCGTGGCGGTGATGGCGGAGGTGCCGGCGGCTCGAGCGACTTGATGGCGTGATCCCCTCCCTTTCTCTTTTATCTGATCTTTGATGATTGTATATATTGGTCGGGTGGGCCCAGACAATTTTTTCTTTCTTTTCTGGTACCAGTTAGGAACACATAGGTAGCACAAACAATGGTTTTTCTTAGTCCCTAATCCTAGGTCTAATTAGTTAGTTAATTAACTTTCTCGACTTTCCATGTTTTCAGAAATGGAATGGCTGTTAGGCCTCAATTTTGAGCCTGAGTATGGTGTTTTATTGCATGTTATGAACTGTACACGCAGGTTTTTCGAGACTTGCTTCGTCAAGTCGGGGCTAGATTGCTGTTTGAGTAGAACTGCTGTTGCTTTACCGTAGGGATATCTCGCGCGAGATAAGGTGTCTCGCACGAGACACGCTACCCAGGCAGAAATCTCTTCCTTTTTCGAACAGGATTTTGTCGCTTTCCCTATAAAATCACCCCGTAGTTCGGCCGTATAACTCATTCTAGCCTTTCAAACTCTAGAGATATCCTGTTAGGGTGAAACTCTTGTCTTCTTCTTCAACCCTGTGATCCATGGCTTCCAAGGAGATTGCCCCAACGTCCATGATTGTCGATGATTTTTCTTTGTCCTCTGAAGTGATTGCATCTTTCAAGCAAGCATCAAGGGATTTTGTAAGGTCGTTTCGCAACCGGTCTCGCAATAAGTTTATCGCAAAATTCGGATTTAGAATTCTTTTCACTTTGAAGAACCTCCAACCGGATTGGAAGTTATTGCAGTGGTGCCGCCGATTTTGGGATCCCTCTATTCATCTTTTCAATTTTTCTTTGAATGAGATGGTGCCTGCATGGAGGAATTCGCCATTATCTTGGATATGCCTTTGACCGGTGAGATTGCCGTTCCTAAGTATTATAGGAATCATTCGGAGGCTTTGAACGAATTGTTAGGGATCCCCTTGATACTTGCTATGGGTTGGTTCACCGCAAGTGGGTTGATTTCTCTTCTTTTCCGGACGCTTCACGGTGATTCCGATGATGACGCTTTTCATGTCCATAAGCGGAACTTTCTGGCTCTTTCTCTTTTCGGAGATGTTTTGTTTACGTGTAGGGACGGCTTGGTCGATTCCTAACCGGTGGAAGTTGTTCTCGTTGTGCTAGGAAACGTTCTAGGAACATTATTCCGCTAATCTTGGGTGAGACCCTTCATGGTCTTGATGAGCCGCATAGGATCGGGCGTCATGACTCAAGGGAGTCCCCTCCCGTTGACTATTTGGCTTAGGGAGCATCTCAAGTTGATAGGTCCCCCGTTGGAATATTCTCCTTTTACATATCATACGCGAAAGTTGTTGATCAAAGATCTTTCGGCGGATGAACGGGCCGAGTTGATTGCGAAGACCGAAACCGCCGATATTCTCTCGGTGTCCACCTTATTGGAGGTTGAACAAGTATGTTGCCAATACCAAGGGTTTTGACAGTGGTTGTTCTTCCGGGTTTGCGAGATTCCTCCTTTTACTTTCCCAAGCGGGTGCTCCGTCGGCCTTGGTCGCAGCAGGACACTTATCTTTTCGAAGGAGCTTCTCGTGAAGTGTCTTATATTGGTGTAGAGTTTGCGCAGTGCTAGCTCAAGCATGGGGTGAAGGAACTAATCGGGACCGTTGGTCGAACCTTCGGACTTTAAATGCAAGCATCTTCCCCCGTCTCGACAAATATTTGGATTGGTTCCTCCATACCGGTCATCCTAGTGCAGAAGATTGATGATTTGCGGCTTTCAGCTAAGAGATTATTTTGTAGCTAGCAAGATCTTGCGAAGGAGCGAGGCTCGCCCGATCCTCGCTAATGTGCGAACCGATCCAACTCAGATTTTCTTGATGGGGATTGGTACGAGAGGCGAGGCAAGGGAATGCCTGGAAAGACGCAAGCTTTGGATAGGCCTCATGTCTTCAAGAGATTGTCGGAATCGTCTTTGATCATCTCGACTGCTTTTGACCGTCTCGAGGGATGTTCCGCTTTGAGAGGCTCAAAGCGAAAGGAGGATCACGACGACGGTGGAGACCATGTCCGCCGGCCAACCAAGTCAATGAAAGGCTAGATCTTTAGGAGTACCAAGAGATTGCTTTGATAGATCAATTGTTTCGCTTTATTAGTATTATTTTTTTCAAGTTTGTTAGCTTAGCAAATTAGTCGTTGTGGTTAGGATTTCCCTATTGTCATTAATGAAACGCATTCGATTAATAAAAGGGACAACTTTGATTTATTTATTTGATTAGACCGAACCCGAAGGCCGCCTACGTTCCTCTTTACAAAGAATTAAACAAGAGGCTCAGTCCAACGTAGTTCATTTTTGAGAAAAGGACAAAATATGGCTCCAGTGCCGTGGGTAATCTCGCGCGAGATAAGGCCCCCTTTCTTTTTTTTTTTTTTTTTTTTTTTTTTTTTTCATGCACACCCTTTCTTTTGCCTAGACCGCCCTTCGGGTTTTCAATCTAGCGGGCTTCTTTTCTTGTGCTAGCTCTAATTTTTTGCCTAAGTTGTCCTTTCCGGGATTATCAACCTAGCGAGCGATTTGTTCTTAGGGGGCCAAGTCACGCGAAGTACTTCTTGAGCTTGTCCATGTTGATCGGCTTCGGTAGTTGATCTCCGTCTAAGTCTACCACCAAGGGCTCCCCGCAGAATATCTTCTTCACAATGTAGGGTCCTATCCACCTTGGTCCCCACTTGCCTAACGGGTTGAAAGGTCCGGACGATGCTCACGGAGCACCGTGTCGCCTACTGATGTTCCTTGTCTTGACCTTTTTGTTGAAAGCTCTTGCCATTCTGCTTTGGCAAGCTTGAGTGTGTTCGGCCGCTTTCAACCTTCTTTTCGTCCAACAGGCTAGCTCTTCGTATCTGCTTTCTAGCCGCCGACTTCATTCACTTGGTTTTCTAGGAGAACTCTTAGTGATGGTATTTCCAATTTATCGGTAAGACAGCCTCTCCATCCCGAATGTGAGGGCGTAGGGAGTTTCTCCCGTAGCCGTTCGGACCGAAGTGCGGTACCCCCATAGTGCGAATGGTAGCTTGTCGGGCGCCTTTTTCCAAAGGATGCCATTTTTCCGATGATAGTCTCGATTGTTTTGTTCGCGGCTTCAACCGCTCCGTTTGTTTGAGGCCTATAAGGAGATGACTTGTGTCTCGTGATTTTGTACTCGGCCGCAGGGCGATCGGTTTCCTTCTCGAAGTGTGACCCATTATCGGATATCATCTCTTGTGGAACCCCGTATCGGCAGATGATGTTGTGCTTGATGAATTCTCGCAACCTTCTCGGCATTCGTAACTTTGTAGGAGGCGGCCTCGATCCATTTAGTGAAATAGTCGATGGCTACTAGGACGAAACAAGGTCCGTTGGCTCCTCAAGCGGTGTGATCTTTCCAATCACGTCTATCCCCCATGTAGAGAACGGCCAAGGTGAAGTCATTGGGTACATGCAAGGAAGGCGGTGCATGCCGAAGATTGGCGTGTATCTCGACACTTGTGGCACTTCTTGACCATTTTGGTACATCGGCTTCCATGGTCGGCCAAAAGTACCCTTGTCTCGATGATCTTTTTGGCGAGCATGTTTCCGCTCATGTGGGTTCCACATATGCCTTGATGAACATGGTCCATTATTTCTCGGGCCTCTTCCTCGGTGGCGCAAAGGAGGTTTCCTTGGGAATGATTCTTGAATAGGCGGCCAAGTGATGACGTAATTGGCGGCCAACCTTTTAAGGGCGAACAGTCTTCAGTGTCCTGTCTCAAAGCGGTATGGTTCCATCTAGGATGAAATACCAAATGTCGTGGTACCATGGTTTCCCTTCGGAGTTTTCAACAATGCGGCACCTTTAGATAACCATTTGTCTTTGCAATCGTGAAGATCTATAACGGCGCAAAGATGCGGGAGTTGCACGCCGTGTTATTTTGAAGGGTTTAACCGCATTTCCTTTAGGGATTTCGACCAAAGAAGCAAGTGTGGCTAATGCGTCCACAAACCAATTTTTGTCTCTCGGGGAGATAGTGGAATGAGACATCCCGAAATTGTTGCGCCAATTCTTGGAGGTGGGCACCGTATCTTTGAAGGGTTGGATCTTGGACCCTCCACTTCTTCAATGTCTCGATTGATGATCAATTGGGAATCCCCGAATACCTCGAGTTCGATCACGTTGCATTCTAGGGCTGCCTCAAGCCCCGCTATGCAAGCCTCGTATTCTGCGGTATTGTTGGTGGCGTCAAAGTCAAGACGTACGCTAGTGGAGTGTAGATGTCGTTAGGGTCTACCAATAACATTCCGATGCCAAACCCTCTCTTGTTGGCTGCGCCATCGAAAAATAATTGCCACTTATTTTCTTCTATGCTTAGGATGTCCTCATCGTGAATCGCGGGTCTTCCCCTTCACTTCGTCGCAAGGAAATTCGGCCAACCGATCTGCGAATACACTCCCTCCGACGGATTTCTCGAGTGACGTAAGTGATATCATACCCCGCGAGCATGAAGTACAATTTGGCTAGTCTCGAAGACAAATTTGATTTGTCTAGGATATATTTCGGTGGATCCATCTTTGCGATGAGACGGACCGGAAAGGCTTCCATATAGTGCTTTAGCCTTTGTGATACCCAGGACGAGAGCAGGCATGACTTGTCGAGTGGAGAGTAGTTGATTTCACCGCCTTGGAATCTGCGGGCCGACAAAGTAGATGGCATTTTCTCGTGTGCGAAGCCGGGCCGTTCTTGAGCAAGCATAGCCCCTAATGCGTTGTCTCGTGATCGTGAGGTATAACTTCAAGGGCTTCTCCTTGTGTGGTGGAACCGGGATAGGTGGGGAAGTCAAGTAGTACTTAACTTCCTCGAATGCTTCTTGACATTCTTCGGTCCACTCTTGAGGTGTGTTTTTCTTACGCAGCTTAAAGATGGGGTCGCACATTGTAGTCGATTGATTAATGAATCGACTCGATATATTGGAGTCTGCCCATGAATCCCTTTACTTCTTTATGTGTCCTGGGTGGAGGCATGTCTCGTAATGGCCTTTATCTTGGCGGGATCTCGCTTCTATGCCGCATTCTCGCTGACCATGTATCCCAAGACTTTCCCTTTGACTACTCCGAATGAGCATTTGGCGGGGTTGAGTCTCATTTTGTGCTGTCTCAGTCGATTGAAGAATTTTCTGAGATCTCTGAAGTGTTGGCCATCCGTCCCCTTCGAGTGGATAATCATGTCGTCCACATACACCTCTATTTCTTTATGGATCATGTCGTGGAATAGTATTGTGACTGCCCTTTGGTAGGTAGCCCCAGCGTTCTTGAGACCAAACGGCATGAGCGTGTAGCAGAACGTTCCCCAAGGTGTGGTGAATGCTGTTTTGTGCTGATCTTCCTCTGCCATGAGAATTTGGTTATACCCTCGCGAACCCGTCGACGAATGAGCGGACCTCGTATGCCGTCGTGGCATCGACCAACATGTCTATGTTTGGTAGCGGGAAGTCATCTTTAGGGGATGCCTTGTTCAAGTCTCTGAAATCAACACAGACTCGTATTTTCCCGTTCGACTTGGCTACTTGCACCGTGTTTGCTAACCATTCCGGATATTCAATCACTTTGATGAACCCTACATTCAAGAGTTTCATGATTTCCTCTGAGGAGCAGCGTCAAGGTTTCTCTGTCTTCCCCCTTGTGTTCTACAACTGACTGATTCAACCCAGGCATATCTTTGTAGGACCAAGCAAAGACGTCGACATATTCTCTGAGGAGCAGCGTCAAGGTTTCTCTGTCTTCCCCCTTGAAGAAGCTGCCGATCTTTGTTTCTCTGGGGTCTTCCGTTGTCCCAAGATTAACTGTTTGCATTTCCTCATCGTCAACAGGGCCATTCTTTCCACAACGACCTACTTGCTTAGCTAATTCTTTTAAGATTTGTTCGTTTTCTTGATCTATCGCATCGTATGATTCATTATTAACGTGTTCGTTATATTGATTATTATTAGTTAATTCATCATTTACGATGTTAGCAATCTCAGGGTACTCGGAAAGATCAAAGTTTTCATTAAGGAAGTAAGGGAATACATGTTCGGCCACCGCCTCGATTTCCTCTTGAGTGAGTTCATCGGAGGTGGAGCCTGCTTCCAATGTAAAAGTTGTAGGGCCTATCTTCCTGCGAGGGTGGGGAGTGCAACCAAGCTCTTTGATCATGAAGTCTTCATCAACAACCGGTCCCCCGGTGACGTGTCGCTTAGAATTGGCTCATCACATTTACGTATTAGTCTTGTGTAGTCGGTAGTTGGAGCGTCCCCTTGGATATTGCATGGATCTCGCCGTCTTCTAACCGGCATAGGTCTTGGAACTGCCGCAAAGATGTCTTCTCCAACACAAAGTTCCATTCGCTTGTCATTTCTCGCTTCGTGCCCCACAAATCATTAGGGATCGTTGGGACGGATTCTGTTTCATCCGGAGAAGCATCGCAGCCGCTGAAGATTTCAAAGCCCGGTTGGCGCTTTCCTTTATCATCAGTCCATGGTTCTGAAAAGATAAAGTAGGGAATACTTTCCCCTTCTCGAACAAAGTAGCCATTGAGTGTCTTTCGATATGGTTTGAGGGTGCAATCCTTGGACTTTGGGCCATTGCAGCCTTTGCACGAGGTTCCTTCCCACTTGATTTGAGTGAAGCCCCACTCTTCTACGTCATCTTCATCGTGGATGGAGATGTCGTATCCTAGTCCATGCTTTGTGTGAGGCGGGGGGACCGGTGGTGGTTCCGTTATTCCTTGTAAGTGCTTTCCAAGCCCCAATCCAGGAAAGTACCCTTTTGCTAGCATCATTCTCCAGACAGGAAGGCTTCCGGAAAACCTAAGTGCCTTTGAGTAGTCGTTCTCGTTGTAAGTTTCCATGACATTCACAGTGCTTTCTCTCTCAAAGTATTAATCGGAGTTGAAAAGGGAAATACTGACTAACTATTATTAAAAAGCAAACTTGGTACTCTTGCCCACAAATGAAGTCTTTAGGCAAGTAGTACCCGACTAAACTAAACTAGGCTACTAACCGTTTCTTTTGCAACTAAAAGTAAATAACTGAAATGAAAAGAGACTCCTCATTTGTTTGAACTCATCCAAACTATTCCACCACTTGGGCAAATTACGATGGCGTCGTCAATCAAGTCTTGGACTGCATTTTTCAGGTTGAAGCAATCATTGGTGTGATGGCCATTGCATTGATGGTAGTAGCAATAGAGGTGTGAAGATCGACCTTCCCTCTTAGGTTGGTAGCCTTCTATTGGCTTCAGCTTTCCGTCCTTGTGAAGACTTCTGAAGAGATGACCAAGAGTGATGTTTCCGATGTTGGAGAAAATCCTCCCCTTCCTTCGCTTAGCCATTTGGTTATGGAGGTCTCGGATATGGTTCTCGTAGTGTTGCACAAAGACGAGGTGGCGAGCCTGATATTCTTCCTCCATTTGCTCTTTGAGGTCACGGTTTCGAGTTCGCTCCTGACTTCCTCGAGCTCTTCAATCAACATCTTTGTCTTTTCGGCTTGGATGGATTCTTCCATGTGATGCCACGAGTCATTGTCATTAATTTGCTGCAGGGCTTTAGCAAGTTGAGTTTTGATGTCACTTAGCTCCTCTTGCACGGATGATCGCCCACTGTCGGAATCACTTTCCATCTTCCGAAAATCCCTAGCAATGCGAGTGGCGGGCAAATCAAAAGCTTCTCTCCAACCTTCCACGTGTTCCATTTCAGCGACAAGAGACTTGGTCAAATCTTGGAGAGTGGGTTGTTCACGGCTTTCCTTGGCCATGGCATGCTTTCCGGTAGACATTGTGTTGGGAGTCTTGGAGTTGAGTAGTTTCGGAAAACTGACAGAAGAGATGCAGATATCAGGATCTAGCCCCAACGAGTCGGAAGCAGGCTTAAATGGCTCAGGCTCAAATTCAGCAAATAGAAGCATTATCCCGTGCGAGATAAGTAATCCCGCGCGAGATAATCACACGGAAAGTCGATTTTTATTTAGCCCTAATTTTTGGTCGGAACGGAAAGTTCGTTTTGAGGGGTTTCTAAGGCCTTTATCAGAACCTAACGACTAAGCAATCAATCCGATTTTTGTAAAACAAAGCCATGTAAGATTGTTTTTTGAAGGATTATATGCATATTTTTCTTGAAGGGACATCCGAAAGGGACTTTTTCCGAAGGGACTTTTTCCGAAGGGACTTTTTCCAAATCCTTTCTTATTGTCAATTTTACATGGCTTTGTTTTGATCAAAAACAAGAAAAGATCACCGAGTCAAAACCAACCGGTCACGGAGTGATCCTAAAAAGTCAATCTACATGAGAATGTGGCGATGCAGGGCTGGAAGGCTAGGCTCCCCGCGATATGACAATCTAAGTGGATTGAATACGCGGAGTGGGATTGTCCAACTTCGGAGAGACCGGCGACTAGGTGGTTACCGTCATCCGTCCTTAGTGTGGGTCCCGGGTTTATAGAGGGTATGCAGTGCAATGACAGTTATAGTATGATGTGCGCGTGTGTGATAGTCAATCTATGTGATAGAGTAAAATAGAAAGTTTTATTTTTTTTGAAAGTTAAAAGAGAAAACAGATAGTGGCCGCACCAAGTGGTTGCCTACGTTTCTCCCAATCTAGGAAGACTCAGGCCGTCGTAGTTCCACATAAAGAGAGATAAAGAGAGATAAATAATTTAATTTACAACTCCCGAATCCCCAATGAACCGGACTTTAATTAAATAAAACCCAATCACACGCAGTTCATAAATAATAATCAATTATTTAAGGAAAATAAAGGTCCGAGTTCTACACCTTAAGGGAGGCCTTAAGATGCGGGAACTCTGCGGATAATGAATTGCAGGATCCCCCTTGCATGTTCGGCTCTCGTCTTGGATTACGAGCGAAACAGGAGAAACCAAAAAACAACCGGGCTGGAAGCCCTATCTCGCGCGAGATAATGATATCTCGTGCGAGATATCTCCCCATCTCGAGAACGAGAAAAAATTCGAATTTTACAAAATAGATTGAAAAACCTCTCATTTAATTTTGACGCAAGTTTAAGCCTCTTAATTTTCGGTCCCAGAGAGTCGCCACCGTAGCGTTGTGAGAAAGAAATTCTGGTTCTTTTTATTTTTATGAGTCGCCACCTATATTATTTGATTGGAAACATAGAAAAACCATTTGAGAGATTTGGGTTCGGGGCTTAGGTTATGAAATGGGTAGGTTTAGAAGGCATCCATTTCACCCAATCCGGAGATCGGTCTTGCTAAAGAAAAGAGAGGTTTTTCAAAAGAAGAAATAAAAAACGAATTCAAATACTACAAATAAAGGTCCATTTGACGAGGTCAAATGGAATATAGGATCGATTGCTTCAAGACCGTCTCCATGATTTGGAAAGGCTCTAGGCCGATCCTAGATTCTATGGACTTATACCACTCTAACAATCAATTAGAAGGAAGTTTAGGATTTACCTTGCGTGAGGTGATTTGGGCAGAGTTTCGGCTCAAGTTTAGAGTCGACCCTTCACACGGACAGAGCTTCGCCTTGGTCCTTGGTTTGGAGATTGATGCTTGTTTATCAACAAGGTTGACAAACAAACTATGAGGTGAGTTTTAGAGTGATTTTGAAGGATTCTTTCAGGGAAAGAAAACGACAAAATGTGTGTGTGTTGTGTAAATTCGCGGTCCGGGACCTTCGACCTCTTGAGCCTTGGAAGTCACCAAATATTTATAGAGGTTGGATATGAAGAAGTGGAGAGTTAAAACCCTATCAGATGGTTCTAGACCTCCTCTCCCATTGGTTGGCCGGAGAGATAAAGTTTTATCCCGGAAAGAGGTTGAAATCGACGAGGGAACTGTCGTCTGCAATCTGCAGAGGGAGATATCTCACGCGAGACACGCCATCTCGCGGCGAGATATTGCTCCTGTGGACAGTTTTGTCCTTTCCTCGTTATCTCGTATGAAGTTTAGTCCCAAACTAACGGTAGTTAGTCAAAACTTTAACGAAACATGACGAAATGGTGGATTTCTACTTCTTGACTCAAAGCGAGACTTAGAGTGGTATAAGTATGATCCGATGTGTTCAGAATGGGGTGTCTACAGGATTCAGAATCCTTTTCACCTTAAAGAACCTCCAACCGGATTGGGATCTTTTGCAGGGTGCTGCTCGATTTTGGGATCCCTCTATTCATCTCTTTAATTTTTCTCTTAATGAGATGGTGCCTACTGTTGAGGAGTTTGCCATTATCATCGATATGCCGTTGACTGGTGAGATTGCTGTTCCTAAATACAATAGGAATCATTCAGAGGCTCTGAATGAATTTCTAGGGATCCCCCTTGATACTTACTATAAGTTGGTTCACCGCAGGTGGGTAGATTGTTCTTCTTTTCCTAAGCGCTTCAGCGGAGATTCAGATGATGATGCCTTCCATGCTTACAAACAGAACTTTCTGGCCCTTTCTCTTTTCGGAGATGTTTTGTTCACATGTAAGGATGGCTTGGTTGATTCCCAATTGGTGGAAATTATTCTGCAGGCTAGAAAACGTTCTAGGAACATTATTCCGCTAATCTTGGGTGAAACACTGCATGGTCTTGATGAGTTGCATAAGACCGGTGCCATGACTCAAGGGAGTCCTCTTTTATTGACTATTTGGCTTAGGGAACATCTCAATTTGGTAGGTCCCCCATTGGAGTATTCCCCATTCACATACCATACGAGTAAGTTGCTGATCAAGGATCTCTCGATGGATGAGTGGGCCAAGTTGATCGCAAAGACTGTGACTGCAGATATCAATTGATGTCCACCTTATTGGAGATTGAACAAGTATGTTGCCAACACCAAGGGTTTTGACAGGGTTGTTCTCCCGGGTTTGCGAGATTCCTCTTATTTTCCCAAGCGGGTGCTTCGTCAGTTTGGCCTACAGTAGGAAACTTATCTTTTCGAAGGAGCATCTCGTGAGGTGTCTTATATTGGTGTAGAGTTTGCGAAGGTGTTAGCTTAGGCATGGGGTGAGGGAACTAATCAAGACCGCCGGTCGAACCTTCGGACTTTTAATGCAAGCGTCTTCTTATCTGACAAGTATTTGGATTGGTTCCTTCATACCGGTCACCCTAATGTGGAGAAGATTGATGATCTGCTGCTTTCACTGTTAGGGGATTCCTTCGTAGCTAGCAGTATTTTGCGAAGGAGTGAGGTACAGTCTGATCCTGCTAATATACGGACTGATCCAACCCAGGATTTTCTTGATGGGGATTGGTCTGAGAGGCGAGCCAAGGGTATGCCCGGAATGATGCAAGCTTTAGATAGGCCCAATGTCTTCAAGAGGCTTTCGGAGTCCGTTTTCACTCGCCTCGAGGGATGCTCTGCTTCGAAGGGCCCAAAACGCAAGAGAGATCGCGATGACGGTGGTGATCATGTCCGTCGGCCTACCAAGTCAATGAAAGGCTAGATCTTAAAGAGTACCAAGAGATTTCTTTGATAGATCAATAGTTTTATATTTATTATTTTTTTTCAAGATTGTTAGCTTAGCAAATTAGTCGTTGTGGTTAGAATTTCCCTTTTGTTATTAATAAAATGCATTTGATTAATAAAAGGACAAAATTTGATTTATTTATTTGATTAGACCGAACCCGAAGGCTGCCTACGTTCCTCTTTTACATCAATCAAATAAGAGGCTCAGGTCTAACGTAGTTCATTTTTTAGAGAAAAAGGACAAAATATGGTTTCAGGCCGAGTGGTAATCTTGCGCGGGAGAAGGCCTCCTCTTTTTTTTTTTTTTTTTTTTTTTTTTTTTTTTTTTTTTATGCACACCCTTTCTTTTTCCTAGACTGCCCCTTCGGATTTTCACTCTAGCGGGCTTCTTTTCTTGTGCAAGCTCTAATTATTGCCTAGGTCATCCCCTTCGGGATTTTCAACCTAGCGAGCATTTTTCCTTTTAAGAGGCCAAGTCACGCGAAGTATTTCTTGAGCTTGTCCATGTTGACTGGCTTCGGTAGCTGATCTCCGTCTAAGTCCACCAGTTGAAGGGCTCCCCAGAGAATATCTTCTTCACGATGTAGGGTCCTATCCAGCTTGGTCCCCACTTGCCTAACGGTTTGAAAGGTCCAGGATGATGTTCACGAAGAACCAAGTCGCCTACTCTGATATTCCTTGTCTTGACCTTTTTGTTGAAAGCTCTTGCCATTCTTCTTTGGTAAGCTTGAGTGTGCTCGGCTGCTTTCAGCCTCCTTTCATCTAGCAGGGCTAACTCTTCGTATCTGCTTTCTAGCCAGTCGACTTCATTCACTTGGTTTTCTAGGAGAACTCTTAGTGATGGTATTTCCAATTCTATCGGTAGGACAGCCTCCATCCCGAATGTGAGGGCGTAGGGGGTCTCCCCTGTAGCTGTTCGAACTGAGGTGCGGTATCCCCAAAGTGCGAAGGGTAGCTTGTCGGGCCAGTCTTTCCCAGTGATTGCCATTTTTCTGATGATGGTTTCGATTGTCTTGTTTGCGGCTTCAACTGCTCCATTCGTCTGAGGCCTGTAAGGAGATGATTTATGCCTTATGATCCTGTACTCTGTTAGGAGGCGATCGGTTTCTTTCTCGAAGTGCGAGCCATTATCGGATATCATCTCTTGCGGGACCCTGTATCGGCAGATGATGTTGTGCTTGATGAATTCTGCTACCTTTCTGGCATTCAAAACTTTGTAGGAGGCGGCCTTGATCCATTTAGTGAAATAATCGATGGCTACTAGGAAGAAACAGTGTCCATTGGCTCCTGCGGGTGTGACCTTTCCAATCACATCTATGCCCCATGTTGAGAACGGCCAAGGAGACGTTATAGGGTACAGTAAGGAAGGCGGCGCGTGCTGAAGGTTGGCGTGTATCTGACACTTATGGCATTTCTTTACCATTCTGGTACAATCGGCTTCCATGGTTAGCCAAAAGTACCCTTGTCTGATGATCTTTTTGGCGAGCTTGCGCTCATGTGGGTTCCACATATACCTTGATGAACATGGTCCATTATTTCTTGGGCCTCTTCTTCGGTGGCACAAAGGAGGTTTCCTTGGGAGTACTTCTTGAATAGGCAGCCAGCAATGATGACGTAGTTAGCTGCCAGCCTTTTAAGGGCGATCTGAGTCTTCTGGTTGGTCTCAGGCAAGATGGTTCCATCTAGGATGAAATGCCAAATGTCATGGTACCATGGTTTCTTTTCGAAGTCCTTAATGGTGGCGCATTCGGATGGCCATTTGTCTTTGCAGTCCTGGAGATCTATAACGGCGCAATAGGCAGGAGTTGCGCGCTGGGTTATTTTGAAGGGTTTGACTGCCTTTCCTGCAGGGATTTCGACCAAGGAGGCGAGTGTAGCCAATGCATTAGCAAACCGGTTTTTGTCTCTAGGAAGATAGTGGAACGAGATATCCTGAAATTGTTGCACCAACTCTTGGAGGTGGGCATTGTATCTGTGAAGGGTTGGATCTTGGATCCTCCACTTCTTCAGTGTCTGATTGATGATTAACTGGGGGTCCCTAAATACCTCAAGCTCAATCACGTTGCGCTCTAGGGTTGCCTCAAGCCCCGCTATGCAAGCTTCAAATTTTGCGGTGTTGTTGGTGGCGTCAAAGTCAAGATGTATTGCCAGTGGAGTATAGATGTCGTCGGGATCTAGTAACAACATTCTGATGTCGAACCCTTTCTTGTTGGCTGCGCCATCGAAAAATAATTGCCACTTATTTTCGTCTTCTATACTCATGATGTCTTCATCAGGGAATCGCGGGTCTTCCCCCTTCACTTCGTCGCAAGGAAATTCGGCCAACTGATCTGCGAATACACTCCCCCTGACGGATTTCTGAGTGACGTAAGTGATATCATATCCCGCGAGCATGAAGTACCATTTAGCCAGTCTCGAAGACAAATTTGATTTGTCTAGGATGTACTTCAAAGGATCCATTCTTGCGATGAGACGAACCGGGAAGGCTTCCATATAGTGCTTTAGTCTTTGTGATACCCAGACAAGAGCAGCGCAAGATTTGTCGAGTGGAGAGTAGTTAATTTCGCTGCCTTGGAATCTGCGGCTGACAAAGTAGATTGCATTCTCTGTGTGTGAAGCAGGCTGTTCTTGAGCGAGCATAGCCCCTAGCGCTTTGTCGGTAACCGTGAGGTATAGCTTTAAGGGCATTTCGTTGTGCGGTGGATGATAAGTGACAATTATATAGTCATTTATCCTAAGTTTTTATATCTTTTTACTTAGTTAAATTGCCATTTTCATCTCATTTTAGTCTATTTTAGTTCCTTTTTCTTATTTATTAGATTTTACGCTTTTTGGTATACTCTATGTATTTTAGACAGGTTTTTGGAGTCTATTATAATAAAAAAGGATGCTTGGACATCTTGGTGCAAAGGCATGGAGGAGCAACAAACAAATCAAACACACAAAGCCTAAATCCAGATGGAGCGGCCGTCCAGCAAAAGTGGAGCGGCCGTGCACTTGGCCATGTCAAGGCCATTTTTGGCCCAAAACGCAGAGTGGCCGTGTCTTGAAAGTTACTTGGCCGTGTTAACCTTCAGAGCGGCCGTGGAACAGAAGTGGAGCGGCCGTGCTATTTGCCAGTTCAAAAATCCAAATTTGGCGCCAAGAGGGCACAGCCGTGCAGATTCCTTGACACGGCCGTGCAAGTCGTGACTGCAGAATTAAAAGGCACCTCTTGAAGGCACCTTCTTGAAGAGTTTCCTCCCCATTAGAAAAAGACCCATTGTACTCAGTCTTCAATACCGAATTTTCATAGAAATTTCATCAAAAATTGTTAGAGATTAGATACAAGTACTTATTACATTTATTTCCAAAGATCTTTTGAAGATTCAAGTCTATATTTGTTCTTGAAGTTCCTTTGGAAAAGAAGAAACAATGTTGAAGCATTATTTTAGCCATTCATCTCTCATTTCATCATAAGTTTCTCTTACTCTATCCTTTATATTATTGCTTATCTATTTTACATGGCTAGTGAGTAATCCCCCTTGTTATTGGGGTTGGAAACTCAAAGCATAAACCATTCATCATCTTAAAATATGAAAGTCTTATCTTCTATCTTCATCTAAACAATTTCTTTATATCAATCTCTAAATGACTTATATTTTGGAGACGTCCAACTTGTATGATTCAGTCAATTGAGAGAAGGACCTAGCGAAGAATCTCTATTGACGGAACCATATAAAGAAACTGGGTTCCATTGATCACGAAAGTAGTTCAACGGCCTAGGGATGTTCCTTTAATGGAAAGTATGTTGACTCTCGTTCTTAATGGATTCTTACTAATTATGGTCAGCTAGAGATAAGCCAGAAGGCCCATTTGTGACAGGGCAGGAGTACCATAAACGGACATCTCAAACAGTTAAGACATAATTAGTGAAGAATACAAACGCTACTGTCTTAACCAGAAGTAGTGTAAGCCTAACGTACCATCCTTGATTTTTATGAAAACCTTTATTTCCTAAGACAATGACTATTTGATGAACAAATTATGTGTATGATTTCCAATCCCGAGAATGCTTCGTTTATAAAGTTTTATTTAAAGTATTTTCTGTATATGTTTCTTCCTCTTTCCAAAACCAATCTTTATCTCCCCCAAATCTCTTCTATAATTTTAATAAAGACGAAAACAAATTCCAAAGTAAATCCTGTCTCTGTGGGATCGACCCTTACTTGCACCCGCTATATTACAATAGCCCGTGCCCTTGCGAATTTTAAATAAACCGTTAGGTTTCGACCGAACAAGTTTTTGGCTCCGTTGCCGGGGACAACGGTTTACTTTTTGTTTTTGCCTTTACTACATAATTTTTTGCTTTATTTTGTTTTCATATTAGTTTGTCTTTACTTTCGATAATCTGTTACGTTTAATTTCTTTTTGAGTAATTTTCTTATAGTGTATGAAAAGGGCTCAGACATTCTTTGACAATTTTGATCCAGAACCCGAGCGAAGCTTTCACGAAAGATTAAGGAAACTCAAAGAGACACTAAACAAACATATGGCGGACGGAGAGCCACAAAGACCAACTAGGACCCTACGAGACTTTGTGAATCCAAGTACCCTGGGAACTAGATCCCCTATAGTTGTGCCGAATGCCGGAGCGGCACACTTTGAGATAAAGCCGCAACTTTTGCATATGGTTATGAATAACCAATATAGCGGCACTGCTTTCGAAGATCCTCATCTCCACATCCAAACATTCTTGGAATACTGTGATACCACACGTATTCAGAATGTTACCCCGGAAGCAATTCGAATGCGCCTTTTGTCCTTTCTCTCTTAAGGATAAGGCGAAGCAATGGTTCAATTTGGTCCCCATAAATTCATTGACAACATGGGACCAAATCCAAGAAGCATTCCTTGGTCGTTTTTTCCCACCAAGCAAAACAGCCCAAATCCGCACAAAGATCACTAACTTCTGCCAAACAAATAGTGAAAATTTGTATGATGCATGGGAGCGATTCAAGGAACTTCTCAGAATGTGCCCCCACCACGGGCTCGAAAAGTGGTTGATTGTTCACACCTTCTACAACGGTCTCATATTCAATACAAGAGAGACCATTGATACCGCTGCAGGAGGAACATTAATGAACAAGGGATTCGATGAGGCATATGATCTTATCGAAAATATTGCATTGAACCATTACCAATGGTCAAATGAGAGGGAGCAATAACAAGGTATGCCTGGTAAATATAATGTTGATGCAGTTACTCTTCTCTCTTCTAAGGTTGACATGCTTTTGAAAAAAATTGAAAATCTTAATGTCAATCCCGTGGCTAATATAAATGTTTTATGTGAACTATGTGGGTCTAACTCACATAGTACGGATAATTGCGAGTTGCTTGACATTAATTCTAATGATCAAGTGAACTTTGTAAATTCTTTTGGACAGAAGGGGGGGATGTATTCTAATACATACAATCCCGAATGGAGGAATCACCCCAACTTCTCCTATAAGAATAACAACATTCTAAACCCGCAACCATCTACACAACATTCAGGATTCACATTTAGAAATTTCAATACTACTTCAAATGCTTTTTCTCCCCCTAAATCAAAATTAGATCTTTTAATGAATTTCATAATTGAAAGCAAAAATGATCAAGAAAAGACTAATATTGAGTTTAGGGAATGTTTCAAGTTATTAAATGATAGATTTGATAACCTAGCCTCCCATAACGTAATGCTAAATGAACATGCTAAGGCGGTAGTTACTAGAAGCGGGAAAGAGCTAATTGATTGTCTTCCTAAAGAAAATAATCCCATTGAGGAAAGTATTAGTCAAAACCTGCCTGTGGTTGAGACTAATGATGAGGTTGATAAGGAAACAGAATCCCCTAAAATAACTAGAAATTTTGATCCGCCAATACCTTACCCTCAAAGGTTGGTAAAGGCAAAGCTTGATAAACAATTTGCAAAATTTTTGGAAGTTTTAAAATCTATTTACATTAATGTACCTTTTATCGATCCTTTGCAACAAATGCCTTCTTATGCTAAATTCCTAAAAGATATCCTTTCTAACAAAAGGAAGCTAGAAGAAAATGAGACTGTTGCATTAACGGAAGAAGTAAGTGCTGTTCTACAAAAAAGGTTACCTCCAAAATTAAAAGATCCCGGCACTTTCTCTATTCCTTGTAATATAGGTAAAATTAATGTAGATAATGTCATGCTAGACCTTGGAGCTAGCGTAAGCCTCATCCCACTTTCAGTTAGCAAAAGAGTTGGTGTGGGGGAATTAAAACCTACAACCATATATCTGCAATTAGCAGACCGTTCCATTAAATATCCGGTGGGTATTATGGAAGATGTCCCTTGCCAAATTGGGAAATTAATCATCCCAGTTGACTTCGTAGTTCTTGAGATGGAAGAGGATAATCATATTCCTGTAATTCTGGGTGAACCATTTCTTGGCACAGCTGGGGCAATTATAGACGTTAAACATGGTAACCTCTCTTTGAATGTAGGAAATGATAAAGTAGAGTTTAACTTGTCTAAATTTATGAAAAATCCCGATCTTGAGAACCCTTGCTTAGACATTAACGTACTAGAATCCATTAGCAAGGAATTAGAAAGCCCCAATCTAAAGACCCGCTAGAGAAAAGTCTTATAAATTGGGAGAGAACTTTGCATGATGATGACGATAATGAAATTACAAATTATACTATGATTTTAGATACTAATCATGCAGCAAAGTCTAGTGGCAACACTGATTATGAAGAGTTGGAGACTAAAGCAGAGCCATCCAACAAAGAGGAAAAGGAGGTAATTAAAGCACCTCAAGTTGAGTTAAAACCCCTTCCTACAAATCTAAGGTATGAATTTCTGGGACCCAACTCTACTTATCCCGTGATTATAAATGCTAAACTAGGCCCTCTTGAAACTGAAAAGTTATTAAATGAGCTTAGGTTGCATCAAAAAGCCATAGGATATACGATAGATGACTTAAAAGGGATTCATCCAAAAATTTGCATGCATAGGATTGATTTAGAGGAAGATCATAAACCCTCAATTGAGCATCAAAGAAGACTCAATCCTAACATGAAGGAAGTAGTTAAAAAAGAAGTCCTTAAATTACTTGACGCGGGCATTATCTATCCAATTGCGGATAGCAAATGGGTGAGCCCCGTGCAAGTTGTCCCTAAGAAAGGAGGAATGACAGTCATTCGAAATAATAAGGATGAATTAATCCCAACAAAGACTGTCACGGGTTGGCGCATGTGTATAGACTACAGGAAATTAAATAAAGCCACCCGAAAGAATCATTTTCCCCTTCCCTTTATAGACCAAATGCTGGAAAGATTGGCCAAGCATTCCCATTTTTGTTATTTGGACGGATATTCGGGATTTTTCCAAATACCTATCCATCCAGACGACCAAGAAAAAACTACTTTTACTTGTCCTTATGGTACCTTCGCTTATAGAAGAATGCCCTTCGGACTTTGTAATGCTCCCGCCACTTTTCAGCATTTTATGATGTCCATTTTTTCCGATTACATAGAAAATACAATGGAAGTTTTTATGGATGATTTCTCTGTTTATGGATATTCTTTCGAAGAATGTTTGAAAAATTTATCTAAAGTCCTACAACGTTGTGAAGAAGTTAATCTTGTTTTAAATTGGGAAAAATGTCACTTTATGGTAAATGAAGGGATAGTATTAGGACATATGGTGTCCGAAAAGGGGATAGAAGTAGATAAGGCGAAAATTGAGATTATTGAAAAATTACCTCCGCCTACTAATGTTAAAGGAATAAGAAGTTTTCTTGGTCACGCCGGTTTTTACCGACGATTTATAAAGGATTTCTCAAAAATTTCTAAACCTTTAACTAATCTACTAATGAAAGATGCTCCATTTGTGTTCGATAGCCCTTGTCTTGAAGCATTAAACAGGTTGAAGGAAGCTTTGGTGTCCGCTCCTATCGTACAACCACCCGATTGGGATCTCCCTTTCGAAATAATGTGCGATGTAAGTGATTTTGCAGTTGGAGCTGTTCTAGGGCAGCGGAAAGACAAGAAAACACATGCTATATACTATGCTAGCAGACACTAGATGAAGCACAAATGAATTACGCCACCACAGAAAAAGAACTTTTGGCCGTGGTATTTGCTATGGATAAGTTTCGGTCATATTTGGTGGGATCAAAAGTAATCGTATACACGGATCACGCAGCAATAAGATACTTATTGGCAAAGAAGAATGCAAAGCCAAGATTAATAAGGTGGATCCTTCTCCTCCAATAGTTTGATTTACAAATCCGTGATAAAAAGGGAACGGAAAATTTGGTCGCAGATCATTTATTCCGTCTTCCCAAGGAATTGTAAACTTCCAATAATGATGACCTTCCAATTGATGACTCATTTTCGGACGATCATTTTCTTGCTATAACCAATGTCGAAACCCCCTGTCGAAACCCCCTGGTTTGCGGACATTGTTAATTACCTAGCATGTAAGATTCTTCCCCCAGAAATGAGTTATCAACAAAAGAATAGATTCTTATCAGAAATTAAATACTATTTTTGGGAAGATCCGCTCCTTTTTAAGCATTGCGCAGATGGAATCATTAGGCGGTGTGTACCTAATGAAGAGATTAATGACATTCTTTATTATTGTCATTCATCCCCTTATGGAGGTCATGCAAGCACAGCCAAAACCGCCGCCAAGGTTCTTCAATCAGGTTTCTTCTGGCCCACACTCTTCAAAGATTCTCGACATTTCGTTATTTCTTGTGATCGTTGCCAAAGAACTGGAAACATTTCAAGAAGAAATGAAATGCCTCTTAATAATATTTTAGAGGTTGAAATCTTTGACGTATGGGGCACTGATTTCATGGGACCATTTCCAACGTCCTTCAACAATAACTATATTTTAGTAGCAGTGGACTACGTCTCAAAATGGGTGGAAGCCATAGCATCTCCAACAAACGACTCAAAAGTCATCATGAAGCTTTTCAAGGATACAATTTTTCCAAGATTTGGGGTTCCAAAAGTTATCATAAGTGATGGTGGTTCGCATTTTTCACACCGCCAATTCGAGGCTTTATTAAAAAAGTACGGAGTCTATCATAAAACGGGCACCGGGTATCATCCTCAAACAAGCGGACAAGTGGAAGTATCGAACCGGGAAATAAAGTGGATCTTGGAGAAAACGATAATAAGTTCAAGGAAGGATAGGTCAGTAAAATTGAACGATGCTTTATGGGCTTATCGCACCGCTTTCAAAACACCCATCGGAACAACTCCTTTCCGTTTGGTGTATGGAAAGCCATGTCATTTACCAGTAGAGCTTGAACACAAAGCATATTGGGCAATTAAATCTCTAAACTATGACCTAGCAGAAGCCGATGAAAAGCGAAAACTTCAGTTACAAGAGCTCGAAGAACTCCGATATGAAGCATACGAAAGTGCCAAGTTATACAAGGAAAAAACAAAGAAATGGCATGATGCTCGTATCATAAAAAAGGATTTCAAAGAAGGAGACATGGTACTACTTTTTAACTCTCGTTTAAGGCTTTTTCCATGTAAGTTAAAATCAAGATGGACGGGCCCATATCAAGTTCGTAAAGTATATCCATACGGAGCCATTGAAATTGAAAACGAAGCACAAGGATAGTTCAAAGTAAACGGTCAAAGGTTAAAGCACTACATGACCGGAGACCCGATTGGAGTAGTTTCATTCATAACACTAGACGAACCCACCACCCCATTTCAGTAAGTTTCTCTTTACTCTCCCGAGATTGACGTTGTTCCTTGAAACATTGAGGACAATGTTCATTTCAAGTGTGGGGGGGTATATCTATCTTTATTTTACTTGCTTTTTAGTTTTAAATTTACTTTCTTTCTAGTGTAATTTTTCTTTTTTTTTTACTTAGTTGCATTTTCATTTCTTTTTATGCATGTATAGTATATAAAAAAAAAATCCCTATGATGATCCATATTATTATTCCTTAGGCTTGCCATTTGCCCAAGAATAATGCCTTTAACTTTCCTCTCATATTTTCTATAAACTTAGAAATTAATAAGAAGAAAAATATAGGAATATTTTTAGGAAATAAATTAAAAGCCTCATAAGTTAGTATAGCAAAATATAGGGTTTTATCAAGAAAAAGCATTTGATTAGATGGAATCTTTATTGATCATCTTTATACACTTGGCTGTTCTTATGAAAAATTTTGAAAATATTTCTTTAAAATTGTACATTTCAAATTTTATTAAATGCTTATTCCCTTATTAGAAGCATCCACTTTGTTTTGCGTCCCTTGAATCACACCTCTTCATCAAAATCACATTTTTCCATTTCCACTAATCGAATCAAGGTTAGGCATTTTATCTTATTGCTAAAAGAGTGACTTAGTCACCAAATCTTAAAAGCAAAAAGAAATCTATTACTTCCTAAGTAACTCGGGGCACAGCGTTCGCTGCGATGATGCTTCCTTGCCAAATGGAAATAATATCCGAAGTATTCTTGATCTAAGTATTAGGAACATGGGGTTCGCAGCCACAATGTCTCCAACTTGAAAGGATAAAAAATAACTAAGGTCTTTTGCAAAAATTTAACACGTGCAAAAATAAGATAAAATTGTTGAAACCTTGATAAGATTTTTCCACTATCATCATCCATTTTTCGCCCTTGTGATTTAAAAATGCAATACAATTCTATGAAAGCTTCTAGTTTGTGAATGAGTGTTTATACTTCCTTTTGTACATTTTAAAGTAATTAATTCATTTTCTCAAAAATCTTCTCTTTTTACCAAGTAATTGATCTAAGATTTATTCTTCTAGCATGCTTTACTTGATCAAATTCTATATATGCTATATTAGGTTATTATCTTAAAAATTATTTCTTTAAAATATTCCCAAAATGCTTCTTTCTAATAATTTTTAAAGATATGCAAAATATGACTAGAAAGATGAAGACAATACCCAAAAGGCAATTAGGGCTTGCTACTGTTGTAGGTAAATTCAGGATTGCTACATCTTGAGTTGTTGCCAGCATGTCGTCATCTTCACACCCGTAGACAAGGTAAAAATTATTTTCATAATTAATTTATTATTTATTTATGTTATATTTAATTACAGGGATAAAAGAACGTGGGAAAAAACATGTTCCATGGACTCCTTTCAAACGGTTTGAAAGACCAAGTCAAGATGAAGATAACATGCCGAAATTTTAGGGAAGTTTGTTAGGATTTTATTTTCTGTTATTTTTTCTATTTATAAGCTCATGGATGGAACACATAAAAAGGGACACACGCATTACTCACACACAGTTGACAAACACTTTGTAATCCGCCATAGCTTCATCTTTTGTAACTCAGAGATATTAAAACAATTGTTTGGGAAGGTAGGTGCTCATAATCACTTCCCGAGATTTTGTGCCGACGAGATAGTTATCTCAAGGGTTTTCCTCATTACATGATCGAGCCATCCTAGTTTCATTGTTACACCGATTATATTCCATTGCACCCTCCTTAGCTTTATTTCGATTTTCTTCATTGTTGATTGTTTTTTACCAAAACAGTTTGGTGCCCACCGAGGGGCCATTGGTTTTTTAATTGGTTCAAAATTCTTACGTTTCTACCATGACTACCCAACCTATGACTTCCGCTGTCAGCAAAACCATTCCTAGCAGTGTGAATCCTCAAACCAGTAGCAGGCCAACAACCGGAGGCCAAGAAATATTGCCTCCTCCTCTGCTTGTGAATTCTGGCAAGAAGCAGATGTCGCCATCTCCTGATCTTGAGATCAAGAGCATGCTCATTCAGATGAAGAATCAGCTGGATCGCCAACAGAATAGCTCCTCCTTGATAGCCGAAAGCTTGATACAGGTGCAAAAAGACCAGGAGTTGCCCTCCAAAAGAATGGATGCTGTCTCTCCTTACCGTCCTAGAGTCCTTAATTTCAACATTGGGGACAGCTCTCAAACTTTCAATGAATTCCTTCCAATGGCTTCATCTGTAAGGTTGTCGGCATCACCAATCCTGACGTCTTCTCCTCCCATAACGACTTCTGTGGCGATGTCGACACCCTTAGCCACCAGTGCCTACAGGATGACTTTTCCAAAAGGACCCATCTTCACTAATAGCACCGTTCTGACATCCTCTGCAGATAATGCTAATCCTTTCATTAATTTCAATACTAGTTCTGCTTTGGATAATACTGCTCGTACCACTAACACTTTTGCAGGTACCTACATTGCAAATTAGCTTCAGGAATTGAGAGATATGATCATGAATGTGCCAGCTGTCACTCCGCCTATCCAGCAGGTCTCCCCAACATGTTACAATCAATCTTGCATTACTCCCGCAATTGCTCATGTCGACATCCCGAAAGGATTCAGCGTTCCTGCCATGAAGTTGTATGATGGAAGTTCTGATCCCGAGGAACATGTCGCCTACTACCAAGAAAAGATGGAGATCATTCGCATTCCACTCCAATTTCGTGAGGCTTGTTTGTGCCGAGGGTTCGGTTCAACGTTGGTAGGACCAGCATTGAAGTGGCTGATCTGTCAACCTCCTGGTTCTATTGGCTCATTTGCTCAGCTTGTCAACCTGTTCAACAATCAATTCTCTTGCAGCCGACAATTTGAGAAGCTCACCAGTGATCTTTACCGTATCACCCAGCAGCCCGCCGAAGCCTTAAAAGACTATGTTAACAGGTTTACTAGGCCCAAGGTCGGGGCTCGCCATAATATCCATGTCACTCAGGCACTGTGGCAAGCGGGGGGCTGGAAAGGATCATCCTCACCATCATCATCAAAGGCCCGTCTTGCAATGACAAATGAATCAAAAGTCCATCTTGAAGTGGCAAATCATCATCAAAAGTCTGTCTCGCAACGGCAATGTTCATCATGCAGCCAGTCTGGCAATGGGCAAGTCCTCAACAGCCCGTCTTGCAATGGCAATTCATCAGCAATACCCGTCTCGCAACGGCAAATTAATAGCAGAGCCCGTCTTGAAACGGTAATATCAACCGCAAAGTTCGTGTTCTACCTGACGAATGTTTCCAAAGTCAGCCAATCACTTCAAGTGATCTTCGTGCGCACAACCCTCGCAGGTAAGCACAGCACAGGTATGAAAGCATATCTCATTCACCTGCAAATCATCATTACTTTCTCAGATAAAGTCATTTCAAGTCATAGAGTTCATCTCGCGATCCTTTTGAGTTAATCTCGAACACCTATTGTAGGCTTGTTCCTACACCCATTTGGGCTTGTTCCCATACCTCTTTAGGCTCGTTCCTATCCGTAGGCTTGTTCCTACACCTATTGTAGGCTTGTTCCTACACCCATTTGGGCTTGTTCCCATACCTCTTTAGGCTCGTTCCTATCCGTAGGCTTGTTCCTACACCTATTTTGGGTTTATTCCCATACCTCTTCAGGCTCGTTCCTATCCGTAGGCTTGTTCCTACACCTATTGTAGGCTTGTTCCTACACCCATTTGGGCTTGTTCCCATACCTCTTTAGGCTCGTTCCTATCCGTAGGCTTGTTCCTACACCTATTTTGGGTTTATTCCCATACCTCTTCAGGCTCGTTCCTATCCGTAGGCTTGTTCCTACACCTATTGTAGGCTTGTTCCTATACCCATTTGGGCTTGTTCCCATACCTCTTTAGGCTCGTTCCTATCCGTAGGCTTGTTCCTACACCTATTTTGGGCTTGTTCCCATACCTTTTCAGGCTCGTCCCTATGCGTAGGCTTGTTCCTACACCCATTTGGGCTTGTTCCCATACCTCTTTAGGCTCGTTCCTATCCGTAGGCTTGTTCCTACACCTATTTTGGGCTTGTTCCCATACCTTTTCAGGCTCATCCCTATGTGTAGGCTTGTTCCTACACCTATTTTGGGTTTATTCCCATACCTCTTCAGGCTCGTTCCTATATCTCGCTAGGCTTGTTCCTAAGCGTAGGCTTGTTCCTACACCTCTTCAGGCTCGTTCCTATATCTTTTAGGCTTGTTCCTATACCCTTTTAGGCTTGTTCCTACACCCCTTTAGGCTCGTTTTATGTCTTTGAACCGTGTTATGCTTATGCTTCTTTCGGGTCTAAATGCCCATCTCTCTCAGTCTTTCCCAAGATCATTACCAAGATCATTGGCCCGGAACGGCCTTAAACTACCCGGTTCGGAAAGACCGTACAAATTTCCAATACAAAATGGCCCGGAACGGCCTTAAACTACCCGGTTCGGAAAGACCGCACAGATTTCCACAGTCCATTCAGCGGGTGACTCCCAAAGAAAAAGTCAACATTTCCAGCGGGTGACTCCCAAAGAAAAAAGTCACATCTTCAGGGTGACTCCCCATCAGAACAGTCCAATCAGCGGGCAACTTCCCAAAGAAAAGGTCACATTTTCGGGGTGACTCCCCATCAGAACAGTCCAATCCGCGGGTGACTCCCAAAGAAAAAAGTCAAATCCTAGAGGGATGACTCCCCATCTAACAGTCAAATCTTCGGGTGACTCCCCATCGAAACAGTCAATCTTCGGGATGACTCCCCTTGGAACAGTCAAACTCAAGTACAAATGCAATCTTCGGGGTGACTCCCCTTAGAACAGTCACTTTCGGGTACAAAGCCCGTAGCCTTTCATTTGGCACCCCATCTTCAACGAACTACGATTCGGCTTGATTCCCCCACGGGATACGTAGGAATCCTCTTCATAAGAGGCCCAGCCACTTGACCATCTTGGTCATCCCTTTCCCCGCCGTTCGTGTCCGGCTCGGGATTCTCATTGTGTCGACGACCCCGCTTCCCGTGGAAGTGACGTCGCCGAGGGGCTCTATGAGTACCCCGATCCGAACCCATGATTTGGATCCACTTTAATTAAAATTTGGGCTTATATAAATTGCTAAAAGGCAATATTTAGTCCAAATATCCCAGCAGCCCAGCAGTCCAATGGGCCTGCCAAGCTTTCGGCCCAATATGGCCAAAATGTGTACGCTGTCGTCCGACAAGGGCCACTAAGGCGGTTTAACTGCCTATGTCGTGCGACATAAGACGCCCCATCAGGATGCCTATAAATACAAGGCATGGCTGATCATTTTGGAGGAGGCAAGGAAGAGAGCCAAAGTGAGGATTAAATTCTGAGAGCAATATCAGTAAAATAGGGGGAAACTCTTGCCAAATAGAGTCTCTCTCTCTCTCTCATACACACACACTCACCTCCCTCCTCACACACACACACTTCAAGGTCAAGACTCCAAGAAGCTTCCTTTGTTGGTGATTGAAGGGGTAGACACCATACTATTGGTGATTCTACCTTGTGGACTACAATAGGTAGCCACTAAACCTTTCTCCCTCTTTTAAAGTCTTTAAATATACCTTGCATGCATACTTGCTCTCATACCATGTAGAAATTGGGATTTTGCATGATAAAGGTGGTGGAGGAGTGAATCTTCAATATTCACTTCTCCCCACCTCAGATCTGGACATTTGGTGGTACACACACCAATAAAGTTTCAATCTTTGCCTAGCTACATTGGGTTAGGAAGTGATGGCTACTTCAAAGTGGCCATAAAACGTGTGATTTATCACATTTGGCCACTAAAGCCATGTGATCTTCCCATAATACCCATATTATAGTATTATATTACTGTCTACAGTCAATAAATATGCTTGGTTTACTTGGGGAACAAAGGAGGAACCAAACAGACTGAAGGGCACTGAAACAGGCTCCCCATGTCGTGCGACATAGGTCTCCATGGAGATCCCGTGTCATACGACATGGGATTCTCAGAAGGCTGTAATGCCATTCTTGGACTTCAGATCTGCTAGGTTTATCCCCTTTGTGACTCAAAGCCTACCTAAGCATCTTCTGGCTCATAAGCCACTATTTGGGTGCCTAAACTCAGTTTGGGTGCAACCTATTTGATGGAAGAGGATCACCGTATGACATAGACGATATCAAAGGCTCTATGTCATATGACATCCGTGTCGACAAAGTCTATCGTGACTTTGTCCACTCCCACCAACCCCAAGCTGGGTTCTAGGCCACTGAATAGTGTCCTAAACGAGCAAAATAATGTCTTTCCATTTCCAGAGTAGCTTTACCTCTGTAAGAGACAATCTGACCAAGAGTCCTTATGTCGCCCGACATCCTCGTTAAGAGAAGTCCTGTGTCGGACGACAAGGGAACTCCCTGGGCAGACTGTCTTAAGACCTCTGCTTGGTGATAAAAGATATCATATGTAAAAGGGTGTGGCCCCCTATCATGGCTTACAAGTTGTATTCAGTTCCATACCATCAATGAAATCTAAGCTTGCGCACTTTACTTGTTCACACACATCGCACACACATTTTGAATGTCCATAATTGTCCAAACGTTGATTGAAAGTCTCGAAAGAGGCGTGTTGGGTGACCTCTCTAGTTCTTCCCAACACGTAACCAGACTCCCGGACCCAAAATCTCTTAAAATAGGTTTTTCAATGTTTTCCTCTAAAAACGGCGTGGCGACTCCCAAGATAAAATCATATTTTAATTAATTTTCGGCGAGCGTTCATTCAAGCATGCCTAGGCCCCTGCGAGGAAGAGGCGCAAAGCCCAGCAGCTCAGCCAGCACCTCCTCAAATATCCTATCCCTCCACCGCACTGGCCCTCCTTTGAAGGAAAGCCCGGTGATAGCAGCAAAATCGGTGGGCGTCACCGTCACCTCGCCCCAAATCAGATGGAAGGTGTGGGTGGTATCCCACCAATACTCAGGAAAACCCAGGAAGATACTCTTGTTCTTCCTTGTATCAGAGATCCCGACCAAGTTCTCCACGAACACGCCCAAGCCGAAAGCATACACCAACCTCTTAGGGCTCGGCCTGCCCCCATGTAGATGTCCAGGCTTAATCTGCTGCCACCAGCGGCCTCACTACCTTGCTCGAGCGACCCTCGAGACTTCATCTTTTTGGCTTTCCCAGCCAAAAGCCCCTCATCCTGCAGGTAAACACAGCAAAGGTACGTCAGTCACAGTACTTAATACCAAAGCATAAAAAAAAAAAAAAGAGAGAGTCTGTCACAAAACACGGCACACATTGCACATAATTTTCACATGCAATCCGTCACAAAACATGCCATGCATTACACATAATTTTCCCCAGGCAGTCCGTCACAAAACACGGCACACACTGTACCAATTTTCTCAACAGAGGGATTAAGCCCTACACGACACATTTTCAAAAGACCCGTCACAAAACACGACACATATTGCACATATTTTCCCCACAAAGTCCGTCACCAAAAACACGGCACACACTGCATGACACATTTTCAAAAGAAAAGTCCATCCCTACACGGCACATACTTTCAGACAAAACCCGTCACAAAACACGGCACATGTCACAGTTTTCACAAAATTTGTCCCTACATGGCAATTTTCTCACAATGTACATACAGAAATAGCATTAGGCACAAAACGCCTCCAAAACGCTCAACGGCAACGCAAGCACCGGCCGTCATCGTAAGCCCAGACCTCGCCCACTAAACGGTGAAACAAGCGCAAGAAGGAGCCCGCACCTCCAAGTACAAATCTCAAGGCACAAAACGCCTCCAAAACGCTCAACGGCAACGCAAGCACCGGTCGTCATCGTAAGCCCGGACCTCGCCCACTAAACGGTGAAACAAGCGCAAGAAGGAGCCCCCACCTCCAAGTACAAATCTCAAGGCACAAAACACCTCCAAAATGCTCAACGGCAACGCAAGCACCGGCCATCAAAGTAAGCCCGAGCTCCTTCCCCAGCAAGTCAAAAGGGAATTCTTGCAAACCCGTACAAGACCGCATATCCCCATGCACCGGCCATCAAAGTAAGCCCGAAGTCACCTTCTCAGCAGGAAAAGCCCCTACAAGGCCACAATGATCCCCAACGAATGAACACCGGCAGTCATCATAAGTCCAACCTTTTCCCCAACGGACAAAACGTGAGACGTTCACACCTCTCACAGTCAAAGCTCAAAGCAGCCATGCCTCCACAACCGCAGTCAGAAGATGAATCAAGTCCTCGTGCATGACACAACCACAGTCAGAAGACGAATCAAGTCCTCACACATGACACAACCACAGTTAGAAGACGAATCAAGTCCTCACGCATGACACAACCGCAGCCAGAAGACAAATCAAGTCCTCACGCATGACACAACCGCAGTCAGAAGACGAATCAAGTCCTCATACATCACTATCTCCAGCCCAGAAGGCTTTAAACCACTCGGTCCGGAAGACCGTATAAACCTCCCACATCACTATCTCCAGCCCGGAAGGCTTTAAACCACCCGATTCGGAAAATCGTAAAAATTTCCATCTCAGGACACCACCATGTCCTCATAATCGACCTCGGCGGTCACCACATCTCAGGACACCACCATGTCCTCACTATCGACCTCGGCGGTCACTACATCTCAGGACGCCACCACGTCCTCACAGTCGACCTCAGCGGTCACACCACAAACCATCTTCTCGTAAGATTACCCATCTTCTCGTAAGATTACCCATCTTCTAGTAAGATTGCACACCCAGGACGCCACCACGTCCTTACCACCGACCTATGCGGTCACACAGGACGCCGCCACGTCCTTATCACCGACCTATGCGGTCACCCCAGGACGCCACCACGTCCTCACAGTCGACCTCGGCGGTCACACGACACTTCAGGGCACCACCACGCCCGCATACACTCACAATTTCACAACCTCTGAACTACGACCAGGCTTGATTCTCGCCAGGGATACGTAGGAATCCTATCACAGGGTCCAGCCATCGACCTATGCGGTCACCCAGGATGCCATCACGTCCTTACCACTGACCTATGCGGTCACCCTGGACGCCACCACGTCCTTACCATCGACCTATGCGGTCACCCTGGACGCCACCACGTCCTTACCACCGACCTATACAGTCACCCAGGATGCCACCACATCCTTACCACCGACCTATACGGTCACTCACAGGACAACACCACGTCCACGCACAGAGTTTCAGTCAGAGGACATCTCCCGTCCTCATGCACCACCACACTCACCCCACACACGAACTACGATCAGGCTTGATTCCCGCTAGGGATACGTAGTAATCCTATCACAGGGTCCAGCCAACCAACCTAAAACGGTCACACAACAGGACACCGCCACGTCCTCACACACCGACCTACATGGTCACTTCCTCTCCCAGCACGCGATCCAGATTAGGACCCTTATCTTATCAACGACCCCACTTCCTCCGTAAGTGACGTCGTCGAGGGGCTTCTGTAAGTACCCCAATCTGGATCACCCTCTTTCGAGCACATGGGAAACACCGCAGACTCACAAACGTAGTCTCGAAGACCTTTGACACTCAAAACCCCCAAAAACCCCCAGCCAAACCAAGGAAGGAACCTTTCTGGGATAAAAAGGGACAAAAGGACCTTTTGGGAATTATTCAGAAATCAGAAAAGCAAATAAGGTCCGTACGGACCTCTTTGTTTCAATGATTACTAAATCCCCTTAAAGTCCAACTTATTCCCTCAAATCTCGGAAGTGATCATTACCCCCTACATGGTTGGTCCGTACGGACCTTTCTGCATGCAAGGTTGGTCCGTACGGACCTTATTGCAACCAGACATCATCATTTCAGAATACTCTTAAAGTCCACATTATTCCCTCAAATCGAGGAAAACCAAAAAATTGGATTACCTAGAAGGTCCGTACGGACCTTCTTGCACCTAATCTGGCACTATAAATAGAGGGCTCCCCTCCCTCATTTCACACATCTCCCTCTTCTCTCCTCTCCCCCAGCCTTCAGGCACCCCTCTAAGACCCTTCAGGGCAATCCCGGCCCCTTTCGGATCCTTCCGAGGCCTTCCGAGCTCCCTTGTGGTGCTCCGAAGCCTCTCCGACCGCTCTCGCGACGCTCCTGCGCTGCCCCGAGGCACTCTCGAGGTACTCTGAGGCCCCTCGTGGTACTTCGAGGCCTTGCCTGGTCTTTCCCAAGGCGTCCCAGCTCTTTCCGAGTCAAACCGGCAACTTGAACGCACGCCGAAACTCTGCCCGAGTGATCCCTGCGATCCCAACGCACGCCGAAACTCTGCCCGAGTGATCCCTGCGATCCCAATGCACGCCGAAACTCTGCCCGAGTGATCCCTGCAATCCCAACACACGCCGAACCTCTGCCCAAACGCAGCCTACAATCCCGACGCACGCCGAAACTCTGTCCGCAGACAACCGGCTCTTCCCGAAGCAATCCCGGTCCGTACCGAAACACTATTCCATCCTTAAACACTATTCCCCAGTGGAAGACAGACACAAACCAACATTGGTAAGGCTTCCTTCCTACACTATTTCAATACATTTCAATAAAGCAGTGTACAATGTAGACATCCGATACAGCATGCATTTTTAAAAGCACATACACACACACACACAACAGTTAAAGAATATTAGGGGTATCCGAAAGACTTGTTTTTACGAGGCGACTCGGGTGAGCTCTAAGATTCTAATATTCTCTTTCCGAGGAGTCATCTGACCTCCGAACTCAAAATCTCATCACACAAAAACAGTTTATTTTTAAACTGATGCCCTTTTTCAATGTTTTGGGCTCAATAAAAACGGCGTGGCGACTCTACAAAGCGAAAACACGGCGAGACACCTCCCAACTAACGCAAAAGCGGGAATGAGCCAGATGCCGAGGCGCGAACGCGCTGCCTCTCGGATCCGGGCGAACTTCCCCGAACGCGACGCAACGAGAATGCGAGATGCCGGGGCTCCGCGCGCGAGCTGGATCCGGGTAGTTTCACCTATGCAGCTAAGAGCACCAGGATGACACTTTATCTCCAACATGTTAAGGCATTAGCCGAGCGCTTTGTTAGTTTTTCCTTGAAACAGGTACCACGTGAAGAAAATGCAGAAGCTGACGCCTTCGCTAATTTAGGGTCAACATGTGGAGCGATGATAAATACAAACATCCCCATTATATACGTCCAATATCCAGCCATTGATCGAACAGACGAGTGCACAGCCCTAGGTCATTCGGAGGCATCTTCTACAGGCCAGGGTGCGGTGCCGACATGGACTCAACCTGTCGTATGGTATTTGCAAGACGGAACCATTCCACTGGACGTTAAGAATCAAAGGTCTTTCAGAATGAAGATGTCCCGGTTCACCTTAATCAATGGTAAATTGTTCCGGAGGTCAGCTACAGGTCTTTACATGAGATGTTTAGAGCCTGTAGAGGTTGAGGAAGTCCTAAACGACCTACATGCAGGAGAATGTGGAAATCACTCAGGAGGAAAGACGTTGTCTTCTAAAGCCCTCAGAACGAGATACTATTGGCCCACTATGAGACAAGACATAATGGATTTCGCTTTAAAATGCGACGCGTGTCAACGGCATAGCAACATCTTGCATCAACCCGTTGAACCTCTTCACCCCGTACTTTCATCTTGGCCTTTCACGCAATGGGGCATGGACATAGTCGGCAAGTTACCAAAAGCTCCAGGAGGCAGAGTGTTCATGTTAGCCATGACGTATTAGTTCTCCAAATGGATCGAAGCGGAAGCGTATGTTCAAGTACGAGACAGGGAGGTCATATCCTTCTTAAAGAAGAACATTTTGAGTAGGTTTGGTGGTCCTTCGGAAATCATTTGTGACAATGGTTCTCAATTTATTAGCAAAAAGACAAGGGATTTATGTTCAAGGTGGGGAATAAAATTGATAACATCAACCCCTGTACATCCTCAAGCCAACGGACAAGCTGAATCGAGCAACAAGTTGATCATCAACAACTTGAAAAAATGTTTGGATAGGAAAAGGGGAAGATGGGCCGATGAATTACCACTTGTATTATGGACTGACAAGACAACATCTAAGAACGCTACAGGACAGACATCGTATTCTTTAGTATTCGGCACTGAAGCTGTACTCCCCATAGAAGCAACAATTCCAACCGCAGGATATGGATTGCTGACTCCTGAAGACAATATCTACCTCCTAGTCCAGGATCTGGATACCGTGGATGAACTCAGGGACATGGCCAAGATAAGGATGGCCGCCTACCAACAACGAATTGCCAGGTCGTACAACAAGAACGTATGAATAAGGCATTTTCAGGTTGGAGACATGGTACTGAGGAAAGTATTCCAGAATACCCGGGAGTTGCACGCAGGCAAATTAGCTCCGAAGTGGGAGGCCCCTATCTTGTTGATGCTGAGGCAGGAAAGGGTGCATACTGGCTGTCAACCCCGGACGGCATCCGAATACCTAGAAGCTGGAATGCCCTACATCTGAAGCATTATTAGATGTAAGTTGAAAGTTATTACAATTTCCACGTTCAGGTATGAGCTTCCCCTCAAACTAGTTTCTATCAATTTTCTTTCCTTTTTACTTAAATCAAACCTTTACTGACTTAAGCATCGGAGGGGTGTTAGCTAACACCCATCTCTAACGTATTTCTGTTTTGCAAGATGTCACAGTAAACCACGGTAGTTCGATATACTCGGATGTGTGGTCAACTTGGACAACTGTTCGACATGTCAACATCTCGAAGAGGCAAGGTAAAACACCTTTTACGGCTTAAAAGATTATCCATTTTTTTCTAAGTTCATTGATTATCATAACCTCGCCTTAGTGCACGATTAAGGTATTTAACTTCTATAGTTTAAAAGATATTACATCTTTTCAAAGGATTATTGGTTATCACAACCTCGCCCACGTTTTCCCACTTGGAAATCAATTATTACAACATTGCTACATGTTGTCTTTTCAACTTGGTTACAACAGTGTTACATGTTGTCTTTTCAATTTGGTAATAACATTGACATGTTATCTCTGTCAAGTGGTTGTAACATTTACATGTTACCAACGAACAACAAAGATTTTATCACCAACCAAGCAGTTTCAATAAAATATCCAAGAAAAAAGGGCAAAAGCGTCCCACCAGGTTAAGATGTTGAACCAACCCAACATCTCCAAAAGGTTAAATGACTTGACTCTTATGAGTCCTTACAGCTTAAAAAATTCTTCCTGAGGGTAAACCCTCGCCAAAATTTTTTCAAGGGAAGAAGATAAAACATCCTAAAAGTCATTCAGTGTTGATGTCGTGGGCATCGTCAACCTGCTCGAGATCCTTGGAGGTTTCATTCACCTTTTCATCAATGATTCGCTGCAAAGCTGCCTTTTCATCATTCAGGTCCCAGTTCACGTGCTCTCCTGCCCGGTATTCCTCAATCATTTGGATTCTAGTTTCAAAAACTGCTTTTGCAGTTTCATTCACCAGGTCATCACGAAGTGCTTCCATCTCCCTCGCATGCCTAATATCGACGCTGGCAAGCCTGGACCACCATTTTAAAATCTCTTCATTTTTGTCCCTGATTTCTAATCCCTTTTCTCTCAGTATCCTTGCAGCCTCTTTCAAATCCTTCTCGTACTCAACCCTACTCATGTCAAAGGTATCACACTTTTCCTTCCACATCCTGATTTCTTTGGACATCAACTTGGCAATCGAGACATCCTGTTATCGACAAGCAAAAGATATTTACCAAAATGAAAAAGGATCTCTGCACAAAGATCCAAATAAACTCTTACCTGACTCTCCAGCACCTCTTCACTCCGAGTCTGCTTCTCCGCACTGGTAACCTGATCCTCCCTTTTTCTCTTCAAGGTAACTTTATTGCCCGCTCCAGGTATGATCTCTTCCACTTTCATCTTGCCTTTGTACTTAGCCACAATGTCATTCATCGTAAAGTCGGATCGAGTCACTGCACATAAGAGTATATGTTAGTACGGACTTGTTAAAGTAACCAATTTGATGGTGCAATAAATCTAACTCACTTTTCGGAGAAACGTTGTGACTTTGGATTTGGCAAAGACGGATGGAGATTGCACCCTTTAGGCTGATTCCACCGTAATATAGGAAGAGACATCAGATATGGAAAGAATTTGAAAAGATTTGATGATATCGAGGACGCCCGAAAATCATGGTTACTGGTTCCTATCATGACTCTACCCTTTCCTTCCAACCGTCACGCAAGAATATTCTTGTCAAAACATTAAGACTTTTCGTATTTCAGCATGGAAAATTGATGCTGCCATAAAAAATGGTTGCACAGGAACTGACCGGGGTAGCAACGATGGCCGGATCGGAAATACACGCTCCACGAGGTCCTAAATAATGTGGGACCTACAAGAGAAAACACCGTTAGGGTGGGGGGATTTTCCCCCCAAAAACCCTCCGGCGTGAGAATCATTAATCCGATTCATAACATATATTGACATAATATCTAACATTTTAGAGAGAGAGAGAGAGAGAGAGAGCGAGAGAGAGCTTGGGCATATTAAAACATACCTCTTTACCATGGAAGGAGGGAGTATTTATATCAATTTTATGTTAAAGGTGACGTCATCATTATCATCATCAATTTCACCTGCCACGTGTCACGCCATCATTGGAGGGAAATCTCTCCTAAGATTACATTTGGATAAGGCCAAATCCCTTAAGCTTGGCAAGGCCCGGATCTCTCCTGGAGACATCAGCATGCTGCTGAGAGAACCAAGATGCGACATGCGACATCCGACATGCGGGAACCAATAGGAGACATGCGACATGCAACCTCCGACATGCGGGAACCAATGTCCCACATGCGGGAACCAACAGGAGACATGCGACATGAGACAACCACAGGAGACATGCGACATGCAACCTCCGACATGCGGGAACCAATGTCCCACATGCGGGAACCAACAGGAGGCATGCGACATGCGACATTCAATACTTAACAATCATAACATTAGCAGCATACAATCATGAGACATATATCATATAACACATCATACGCAGCATATAACACATAACATATAATATGCAGCATATATCACATAACATATAATATGCGGCATATATCACATAACACATCATATGCGTCATATAGAATATAACACGGGGGAACCAGACCATAAATATAACTTTGACAATATTCTCATAAAATGTGGACCCCCTATAGACCATAAAATAGGGCCCCCCTATCCTCATAAAGTAGGGCCCCCCAAAGGCCATATATTCGGGCCGGGTAAACATTTAACAGGAATAATATTTTGCTAGGGCGCATCAGAAGCCCCCGACTCCTTAGCTCGATTATTCATGATCGAGTTGAGGAGTAAAATAATATACATAACAAAATATTACTTATCACATCAAGTCAACTTTCACGGTACAGAACATAGGTCCGTTCCGTGATCTTTCCAACACTTTCATTACTGACTTCTCATTTTACTTCTACTTTTTGCATTTTCTTTTTACCACTTCAATCATTTCTGTAAATTTTTGGCTGGTAAAATATGCCAAAACCAATCATATAAGAGCCAACATTATACGGCTCAGATCCATAAACGCCAGCGACACGAACCCTGGTCGCTGGACTTTCGAATAACTCTCCTTCCCTACAATTTGTTTCGATAATTCTGCCAAAAACCTTTCGATTCCTCTGACTTTTGGCGTCATTTCAACAATTCAATCTGATCTGGGTCTATACTAAAACAATTTACTTTTCTGTCTTTTACCTTCGCTTTTCATACTTTGGTTGTCGCGGGTTGCGACTTAATCTTAACTTTATTTTACGTCTTTATGCCTGATTTCTTTAACCTTTACTCTACTTTAATTTAGATGCCGCGATTGGCACCTTGCCTTGACTTTAATTTTCTTTCATAAATTCTTCTTTGACGCCTATCTCGGTTATTTGAATGTCGCGGTGCGACTTCAACTCTATACTTTAAATGTCATTGCTCTGCTTACTGTAATTTGCTTTAAATTCTACCTTTAATATGTCGCCATTTTTGCTTCGATAGTTATCTTTTTTGCTTCGATAGTTCATCGAAGATTCACTTTACGACCTTTATCTCTATATACATACTACTCCCTTCAAAAGAGTGAGGCTTGTCTTTAGGCAGCCTCACTCCCTAACTATGCTTCTCGCCCTTCAGCTCTACTCAGTTTCGGGGCGATTTACTATTCCTTATCCATCTGTGCCTGGCACCTTTAAACCAGGTCTTTCTCGACCCAACTCTAAAACAAAAAAACGCCTAGGCTACAGCCTCATCTGGGCTAAACCTCGCGGCCAAACCCACTTTGCTCAAACCAAAAACTCGCGGCCAAACCTCGCTTGGCCACACTAGGCCACACCACACTGATCAAAGCACAAAAATGCGCCAATCACAAACGCGCTAACTAAAAAACGCGACAATCAAAACCTCGCTGATCAGAACCGCGCTGATCAAAACCTTACTAATCAAACCGCGCGAATCAAAACCTTACTAATAATCGCGCGAACCAAAACCGCGCTGACCAGAACCACGCTGATCAAACCCGCGAACCAAAACCTTACTTGATGCTAAACCGCATCACTAACAAACCGCATTCAATCATGTCGAATAAAACTTAAACCGCCTTAAATTCAATCTTGCGCCTTTAGACGACTTGGCCAAATCAACTAATTCCATCGTTGCTCAACTTTTGCCTGACACCTTTAAGCCAGGTATTTTCTATGCATGTTAAAAAATCGGGACTTTTCTGTCAAAACTTTTCAAACTGTTGCATCTCGCCAAACTTTTCACTTTTCAAAAACTTTTCAAACTGTGGCATCTCGCCAAACTTTTCACTTTTCAAAAACTTTTCAAAACGTGGCATCTCGTCAAACTTTTCACTTTTCAAAAACTTTTCAAACTGTGGCATCTCGCCAAACATTTCACTTTTCAAAAACTTTTCAAACTGTGGCATCTCGCCAAACTTTTCACTTTTCAAAAACTTCTCAAACTGTGGCATCTCGCCAAACTTTTCACTTTTCAAAAACTTCTCAAACTGTGGCATCTCGCCTCAACGTCACCAGGTCAAAAGGTTTGGCGCCTGAGACCAATATCCCCAGGTCGTCGCCCCTGATCTCGCCCGTAAGAAGGCCGGGACTTTCTAGACGCCTGGAACCACTATCTCCAGGTCGCCGCGCCTGGAACCAATATCTCCAGGTCGCAGGAGCTTCGCCACTCAGGCTAGGCTAGGCTAGATCACATAAGCTTCGCCACTCAGGCTAGGCTGGGAGCTTCGCCACTCAGGCTAGGCTGGGAGCTTCGCCACTCAGGCTAGGCTAGATCACATAAGCTTCGCCACTCAGGCTAGGCTGGGTGCTGAGCCAGGCCTCTGCCAGGACTCCCGGGTCCGCAAGCGCAGATCCCGTTGTGCCTGGCTTTTCAACCAGGACTTTTCTGATAACTTCATCAACTTTGTCGCCGCTTTATCAACTTTGGGGCCGCTTTATCAACTTCGGGGCCGCTTTATCAACTCTGGCACATGAGCAGTTCGGGATGCGAGCCCAACAGCATGGGATGTCAGCCCAACAGTTCGGGATGTCAGCCCAACAACATGAGATGTCAGCCCAACAGTTCGGGATGTCAGCCCAACAGTTCGGGATGTCAGCCCGTTATATACTTTATTCTGCTCTTTTCTCAAAACTTTTCACAACATTTTCCTTGCCAAAAAATTCAAAACATGACATCCCACCAAACTTTAACTTTTTAAAACTTTTGAAACATGCGGCATCCCGCCAAACTTTAACCTTTCAAAACCTTTCAAACCTGCGGCATCCCGCCAAATTTTAACCTTTCAATACTTTTGAAACATGCGGAATCCCGCCAAATTTTAGCTTTCAAAACCTTTTCAAAACCTTGGCGTCTTGCCAAACTTTCATTTTAAAAACTTTTCAAAACGGCGACATCTCGCCACACTCTTCACCTTTCCAATTCTTTTTAAAACTTTCCAAACACTTTTCAAATTCTTTATAAAACTTTCCAAACACTTTTCAAATTCTTTTTAAAACTTTCTGTGCCCGTAAAAAAGTCGGGACTTTCTAGACGCCTGGAATTGCACTCTCACAGGTCGCCGCGCCTGGCATTTCGCTCTTCCAGGTCGCAAGGTTTGGTGCCAAGGAACCACTATCTACAAGGCACCGCCCCTGATCTCGCCCATAAAAAAGCTGGGACTTTTCTAGACGCCTAGCATTTCGCTCTTCTAGGTCGCCGCGCCTGGCATTTCACTCGTCCAGGTCGCAAGGTTTGGTGCCTAGCATTTCGCTCTTCTAGGTCACCGCCCCTTAATCTCGCCCATAAAAAATTTGGGACTTTTCTAGACGCCTAGCATTTCGCTCTTCTAGGTCGCCGCGCCTGGCATTTCACTCTTCCAGGTCGCAAGGTTTGGTGCCTAGCATTTCGCTCTTCTAGGTCACCGCCCCTTAATCTTGCCCATAAAAATTTTGGGACTTTTCTAGACGCCTAGCATTTCGCTCTTCTAGGTCGCCGCGCCTGGCATTTCACTCTTCCAGGTCGCAAGGTTTGGTGCCTAGCATTTCGCTCTTCTAGGTCACCGCCCCTTAATCTCGCCCATAAAAATTTTGGGACTTTTCTAGACGCCTAGCATTTCGCTCTTCTAGGTCGCCGCGCCTGGCATTTCACTCTTCCAGGTCGCAAGGTTTGGTGCCTAGCGTTTCGCTCTTCTAGGTCACCGCCCCTTTTATCTCGCCCATAAAAAAGCTGGGACTTTTCTAGGCGCCTAGCATTTCGCTCTTCTAGGTCACCGCGCCTGGCATTTCACTCTTCCAGGTCGCAAGGTTTGGTGCCTAGGAACCACTATCTCCAAGGCACCGCCCCTGATCTCGCCCATAAAAAAGCTGGGACTTTTCTAGGCGCCTAGCATTTCGCTCTTCTAGGTCGCCGCGCCTGGCATTTCACTCTTCCAGGTCGCAAGGTTTGGTGCCTAGGAACCACTATCTCCAAGGCACCGCCCCTGATCTCGCCCATAAAAAAGCTGGGACTTTTCTAGGCGCCTGGAACCACTATCTCCAGACGCCGCGCCTGGGCCTCAATATCCCCAGGTCGCACTCCATCTTCAAGCTTTATCAATCCATCTTTAAGCTTTATCAATCCATCTTTAAGCTTTATCGGCAACTATCCTTATCTACTTTGTCGCAGCTTTAGCGGTAACGATCTTTATCAACTTTGTTGCAGCTTTAGCGGCAACAATCTTTATCAACTTTGTCGCAGCTTTAGCGGCAACAATCTTTATCAACTTTGTCGCAGCTTTAGCGGCAACAATCTTTATCAACACATGGGCAGTTCGGGATGCGAGCCCTCCATATCAGCAACTCGAGCTTTACCATCCGGCCAAGTAACTTGGCCGACTTTGTCACACTTGACAGAGTCTCTACAAAAGACACGAGGTAGTCATTTGCAAATCAAGTAAACATTTCTTTATATTTGACACAATAAGCAAATATTATGCAACTTTTATACAAATGAGATAAATAACGATCCACCACTATCTTTCGCATTTTACTGAGCACATTATCATTTCAAACATATTATCGCGACTGCCACTTCTCACTATTCATCATTTCAAAATCTCCAAAAATGTAGCGGGTCAAAGTACCCATATACCACGACACTTTCATTTTCATTCGATATCCTTTCACAATTCTGACGCAATTTTTCACATAGACATATAGCATAAAACTCACATATTTTTCTTTATGAAATATCATTTTTCTTGTGCCATACTTCTTTTTCATTGAATTCGATCAAGATTCATACTTTGCTAACTTGACGACTTTCATAATTAAACAAACAAGCAAGGGCATAACTTAAAAATTGGCGCGACATGTTGCAATATAATACTAATCCACGTTCATCCATACTTTAGCAAATAGGCAACAAGCGCTTCATATCATATTACACATTATAAGGGGCATATTAAGAATCCTTACGTGAATCATGCACATTAACATTACGCTATTGATCTTATATCTTCATATTTATAAGGCACGCTCCACATTAGCGGCCAAGCATATCTCTCATCATAACAACAACATTTTGCAATCATAATATCACATAAAGCACAGACTCCATATATTCTAGTTACATTAGATTTGCCTCATTCATATAAAAATCACAATTACTTTCTTTCTTAATAGATGTCGATACTTAGCATTTTCACGCATGCACCACTGCCTACGTCTCATCCATTTCAAAAGAGTTGCCACATTTAAATTTTATCAAATCCGCATTTTGACTCATAGATTCACTTAACCAATATCTTTCCACGAGAATTTATTTTCGCAACCCCATTATAAACGATGGTCGCTAATTCAAATAACTCTATTCAAAAAGTAATAATTCACATTCCCAAAATTAAATAAAGCCCCATACAGTCTTATAAGAATTTCATATTCTAATCATCTTTAACATACTTTCACTTTTCGTCTAAGGGAATTATTTTAAAATCAACTCATTCTATCAAGCAAGCATAATAAACAGAGAACACTTTCTTTAACTTTGTCAGATACCTATTACCCATTTTCATTTTCTGCCATACATATTTCTGATCAACAAAACCTTAGTCGCTCATTATCTCTTTTTAATGACTTAGGGAGGCAAGCAAGTTAGGTCAATCAATTTAACATAGGAGCACAGAACACACTTAATTTTGCTATGTAACAACATTTCTAAGCATGCATCCTTATTCTCACATAACGATTTCATGTAAAAGTCATTTAACATGAACATAAAGGATGGGAAGAGACGACCTGACGAAGGTTGATGATATTCCGGATGGACTCAACACCAAGGCTGTCACACGCTTGTCCTTCCCATTAACCTTTAACTTTCTTCATCCACTTTTCCTATCTCAAATACTTAGCGCAACAAATAACAATACTATCTTTTCTACTTTTCATTTTATCAAAGTGAAGGCTATTATGAAAAAAGGAAGAGTTGACCTAATTTATTTGCCCGGCAATCTTTGTCTCCGGCGGCTTCCTTCTTCCCGAACTAAACTCACTGTCCAAAAGATAACAAATACTTCCAAGAAGGCATGCAATTCGTTATTTCTTAACCAAGAATACATCATTAAAAACATAAGGGTAATTTTGGCAAACTATCTTGAATATAGACCTAAACATAATTTTTCATATGTCACCAAGCACTTCTTTCTATTCTTTTCATATGAAATTGCCAATTGTCAAAACATTATTTTAAAATATACTTTAATTATTTCAAGGAGCTCATTCCCGCTAGATTATAATCATTCATATTCAAGTTTCTATATCCCATTATCTCTAGTTAGGAGCAGGAAATAGGCCAGTAACACATTGAGCTGATTTATTCTATCAAGTTAGCATAGCAAATAGAGAGCATATTTGACTTTACTACGCACCAGAATTTCTAATCATATATTCATTTACCCACTATTTTCTTCGTGTTTCACTTTTCTTTTTATCTAATAACTCTTAGTAATTGACCGCAAGATTTAATATCACTTAAGGTAATATCAAGTTAAAGCCCCTACTTAACATGATAAACGTATTTCAAAAACATTTTCATATCTTTATTAAAAGCACATTTTCATATACCAGTCATTACTTTACTAAGCATGCAATATCAAACATTTATTTACTATATATGGCAAAAATGGAAAGAAGTGACCTGATATGGATTTGCCGCAATTTTGACGAGATCCGCCAAAGAATTAACGAAATTCTTAACGGTCAATCCTTGATATAACTTCCAAGTTAACGAAGCTAACGCACCAAGAGGAAAGATCCACGTGCTGACCCATCCATAAAATAGTGGCTGAGACTGATGCTTTGACTTTCTCAACCTCTTTCCTGTTCCACAATCAGAGGAGAGGTCTTGATTATTCTCTTCATCGGCCGGCGACCAGCAAGACGGCTGACGGCGATTTCCTCCCCAGGCGACCCTCTTGCTTCAGGCGAGATCCACTCTCCCCGGCGACATCACGGCGGGCTAGTTCCGTTGATTCCGACGAAACCCACTCAGAACTCTGTCGATTCCCTTACCCAGCAAAACTCTTCGCTTCTCGTTTTCACCTTCACTCTCAATCGCCGGCGACATACATCACCTGTAGCGATTTCCTCCTTCGCAGGCGACATCACCAACCGGCGATACATCTCCAACTTTTTCAACTTCGATTCACGATCCAGCGACACCCAAAACGGCTTCGACTTCAAATCCCCGCAATTCCGATTTGGCCCCAACCTGACCTCGCTCCTCCGGTTTCTGGGTATGGCGGTTTGGCTTTCCACCATTCCCGGCGAGATACAAGGCAAGTCTCATCCCCTTTCCAATCTTTTTAGTTCTCAATTTCCGCCATTTCTATTTCTGGGACTTGAATTTTGGCGACCTCTAGTTGCGATTTCATTTTGATTTTACGAATCCGGCGACATCAAAACCACGACTTCAACCTCGACATCCCATTAGTTGACACGTGCCGGATAACGTGGCTAGGCATTTGACGCGTGTTGGATAAGGTTAATCTCCATTTGACACGTCTCTCCGACACTGTACATCACTGTTCACAACTGTTCACTTTCTCTCTCTAACTTTTCCATTCCATTTTCCGACGGATAGCTCCTCTTCTCCTGTGACGGTAACGATTTTTTCCCAGCTCTGTCTTTCCTCTTCTTTTCTAATCTGTTCCCCCCGGCTCTTTACCCATTAATCTTAACCCCTTATAACGCAGAATATGAGAATTTTTGACTTTCAGATCTTTGCTAAGGAGAAACGGAAATGATGATTTCCAAAAATTCCGGCTAACTACGGTCTGACTTTCCCTCCCCAGGCAAAACGGAAACTATTACTAACCATTTTGGTTGTTCCGGCCCCTCCGATTTGATCAGATCTGATTGCTACCCCTCATTGCAGTCTAACTTTGATACACCCGGCTCCTCTAATCCGGCACGACTCGTCGGAAAATGTCAGGTCCCGGCAACGGAACCAACTGATGCTGCCATAAAAAATGGTTGCACAGGAACTGACCGGGGTAGCAACGGTGGCCGGATCGGAAATACACGCTCCACGAGGTCCTAAATAATGTGGGACCTACAAGAGAAAACACCGTTAGGGTGGGGGGATTTTCCCCCCAAAAACCCTCCGGCGTGAGAATCATTAATCTGATTCATAACATATATTGACATAATATCTAACATTTTAGAGAGAGAGAGAGAGAGAGAGAGAGAGCTTGGGCATATTAAAACATACCTCTTTACCATGGAAGGAGGGAGTATTTATATCAATTTTATGTTAAAGGTGACGTCATCATTATCATCATCAATTTCACCTGCCACGTGTCACGCCATCATTGGAGGGAAATCTCTCCTAAGATTACATTTGGATAAGGCCAAATCCCTTAAGCTTGGCAAGGCCCGGATCTCTCCTGGAGACATCAGCATGCTGCTGAGAGAACCAAGACGCGACATGCGACATCCGACATGCGGGAACCAATAGGAGACATGCGACATGCAACCTCCGACATGCGGGAACCAATGTCCCACATGCGGGAACCAACAGGAGACATGCGACATGAGACAACCACAGGAGACATGCGACACGCAACCTCCGACATGCGGGAACCAATGTCCCACATGCGGGAACCAACAGGAGGCATGCGACATGCGACATTCAATACTTAACAATCATAACATTAGCAGCATACAATCATGAGACATATATCATATAACACATCATACGCAGCATATAACACATAACATATAATATGCAGCATATATCACATAACATATAATATGCGGCATATATCACATAACACATCATATGCGTCATATAGAATATAACACGGGGGAACCAGACCATAAATATAACTTTGACAATATTCTCATAAAATGTGGACCCCCTATAGACCATAAAATAGGGCCCCCCTATCCTCATAAAGTAGGGCCCCCCAAAGGCCATATATTCGGGCCGGGTAAACATTTAACAGGAATAATATTTTGCTAGGGCGCATCAAAAATCCTCAATATTTTGGGGGCAATTGTTTCACCCTAAAAAATCCACTCAGCATGATTCTGCATCTTGGACATCCATCTTGAGGTAACGTCTTGATTTACATCTTGGACTAAAGCCTTGAAATTATTTGTTGTGTTTATCCTATTTTTCAAGAACAGCATTATAAATAAATAATTCACCCATGTGACCGTTTGAACCTAGTCAGAGAGCAACATAACCGATTCAAACCATCAACCAAAGGATAACGGTTGGACTCCATCAACAAGGAGCGAGATTCTAGGCGCAAAATCAGCACGACATTCAAGTTGTTATTTTCAGTTACAATTACGCCTATATATTACTCTTAGGAAGCACTTTTATTCACGTAACACAGTTTTGCTTACTCTACTCTGCACTTGTACTAAAAAACTCTCAATACTTAATAAGATTTCTTTGGTTTAGGCAGGCTTGCCAAAAGTCTCCCGAGGTTTTTCTCATGGACGATTGCTTTAAGGGTTTCCTCGTTACATCCTTGTGTTCATCTTGCTTTGAGAATCATATTCCATTTTCCATTTGTGCCTAAACCTCCTTGAGAAGAAGACAAATTCACTTGTCAAAATTTGTCCAAAACACCTATGATACTATTTTCAGGGTATCAAACTACCACCTCCGATGGTAGGTATCAAATTGATATCTTATTTTTTATGTTCTTTGTTTTATTGAAATCCATTCACATGTAATATTTTTTAATAATTAAACATAAATAGTGTTAAATAATAATTGAATACTAATTGTATTAAAAATAAAGTAAAATAAAATATGTATACTATATAGATAAAAAGTTATTTTCTTTTTCATTGACAAATTAATAATAAAATTGTGTTTTATAAATATTCAAAACATAAAACAAAATAAAATATAAATGTTAAATAAATAATCAAATGATATAAAAAGATACTACTTGGCAAACCGAAGGAGTTAAGCAAGGTACCAAATTTGGTACCTTCCATAACTCTTTATCAAAATTTGGTACCTATGATGCTTAGCATTGGAGATGCTAACTCTTTCATGTGGGTATCAAAATTGTATGCTGAAAAGGACTCCGCTTCAGGGCACTCTCCATTACTGGGACTTGCCGGTGTTGAAGTTGCCTGTGTCGTGATGGTGAGTGCTTGACTTGTTTTGATGGAAATGGATTTTTATCCCCATCAGGGCAAGGACTGGGGTGATGAAGCTGCAGAAATCGCTCATCATTTTTCTGAACAAGGGGAGGAGGAATTTGCTGAGGCCATTGTTGAAATGATGGTCACTCACAAGAACAAGAAGACAGACACACTATGAACTAGGTACTTGAGGTTCTTAATGTCCAATCTACAGTTAGGTTCCTTCATTTTCTTTTTCAACAGACAACAAAGTTTATTCAGCATTAGTTAAAAACCTTATGTTTGTTTAGGTCATTAGATCTTTGACATTGTTCACAGTTCTACGAGACTACGCACTACTGCTATGATTGCCCTGTCTGCAGTGCATTATCTTTTCGCCAGATTAATATGGTTGCGATTGCTTATCATCTTTGTCGTGGAATCTGATATCTCTCTTCACGAGATTTTTATCTCTTCATACTGACTAACTTTTGAAACAAGCATATGCTTCTTTCTTTAACTTGTGTTTCTTTTAATGGATGGTTCTAGAGCACAATGAAATGGTACAAGGTAGTGGCTGGAGAGTTCTTTTTAGGGTTGATTGATTGTCGAAGAAACCCCCTTGTCATTTCGATGTCCACTTCCAAAATTTTATTCGGAACACGTTTAAGAGAGGGGGTGGGGGGGGGTTATATATGTCTTAAACGCTGTTTTTGATCATGCATATGCGAATAGGATGTGCTGGAAAAGGAAGAATCATAATTTTTCCAATCCAGTTATGCTAATCTAGTCATCCTAAGGTAATTCTAAAAATTGTTATTGATAAGTTATTTAATGATTTGATACCATTATCGACGAAGACGTTCTTTTATCTGTAAAATATATCAGTCCATTGCAGAAACCGAAAAAGACATTGAAGAACTTGAAATCTAACTTCATTAGATTAGAGGACCCCCAGTTGTATGTAATGCGGTACCCTTTTCTGTGGGTGCTGCAGTAGGACTATGTGCAAGCCAATTGTGAGTTTTCAGTAACTGGAGGATTATGGGCATGGGGTCGTCTTTGAACTCCATGCGAGCGAGATGCTGCAACGTTGTTTAGAGACACTGATAATTGCCCCAAAATAAAAAAATTACGATTGTACAACATTATTACTAGAGATCCCACCTATCCAACAAGAAGTAGCCACCATAGACAAACAGAAAAATAAACTGAGGTTACAGAATACTTTTTTGAAAATAAAGATTCGAAATAAAGTTCTCAACTGCTAAGTACCTACTCTTATAAAATCTCAGATTCGGCGATGCATTGATTTTCTTCTTCAGAATAAAAATATTAAATAAAAAGAAAGAAAATAATGCACGCTTACACGAGTTTGGAGACGATGCCCCACGTCTTTTGCCTTCAGGAAGCCAATAACCGCTTAATCCCTGTCTTCTGTTCTGAGGTAAGTTTTGAAGGGAACTTAATATTGAATTTAATCTTTAAGTTACCCCTCTTGGTAGGTTCTTTTGGGATGGGCATTCCTTCACCTTTAACAATCTCTTCATAGGTTGGACTAACAACGGAGTTGACGGGAACCGTTAAGTTTCGGCCATCAAGGGTTGTTAACTGAACGGTGAAACCTGTCAGGGCTTCAACCAAAGAGATCTTATGGGTGATTATGAGGTCATTATTGTCCCTCTTGAACACACTGTGAGGTTTTTCGTCAATAATGAAGACAAGATCGGAGGGTATTATGCCTCGTTGTTCATTTCCCTTTTCTGGAAATGTGATTTTTGTTCCTTTCTTCCAACCGGGCTTGATCTCAATTGTAAGAATTTCCTCCATTGTGGAAGGTCTTCTGCATACAGAAAAGGAACAATTTAAAAGGGGTAGGAAACCAATTAGCACAACATTTGAATCTCTTGGTTACTCATATAGAATATGCATGGAATTAGCTCTGTGCATATATTATGCTCATAAATGGCTGTAAAACACAGCGAAGGAAGACAATCATAATATATACTCCCACCGTCCCAAAATAGGTCCAAATTTACTATAGATCAAGAGCAAATTTGAATTTTTTGGGCATTCATTTTGGGAAAGGACAGAATACAAAAGGGAAAAAAATATATTTCTTGGGAAATGAACATAAAAACTATGGTGAGTTCAGAAATGAATAAAGCATAGAAGCTAAATAAAACTTGCTAAATCTCAGACTTATTTGAAACAAGCCAAATGATTAATTTACCAAACTAAGCTACATGCCAAAATTATCCAGCAAAAATAATAGGGAATGATCCAAATGCTGCTCAAGAATGTTGTTCTACTCATACAAATAAACCTGAGTTATACATAAAAATAAGTCTGAGCTAGAAGTGTCAATAAACCTGAGATAGACGCTATTCCTTTTTTCATCACAAGCAGCTGTTTTAATATCATTTGCAGAAAAGATGATTCAAAAGAGTAATTGTGAGATGAAACTCAACTTCAACCATAGTTTGCACAACCAAACAAATGCACAACCATATTACTGTCTCCATCTTTGGTCTCTTGAAACTATGTGAATGAAACCACTGGAAATGTCTATTGCTAGTTCCTTAAGGTTGTATCGTATTGGCATTATTGTATACTAATGCCAAGAGATTAACGGAAAAGTGGTTGTCTTGCTACACCTACGTGTCATATTGGATACTTGGTAACTAAAATAACCTTTTCTATCTTTCTATCTAGATTTTCTAATGGAAGTAGTCACGTTTTCAAGGCGGGAAAATATTTGCTCGCTGTCCTCACATAAATTTTCTAATGAAATTAGTCATGTTCCCTGTACTAAGAAGATAATGTGCAATTACTGCACTATGGCTATCATTTAATCCTCAAAGTTAAGAAAAGGAATTAATGTTTACAAAAGATGAGATCGCACAGATTACCTATTACAAAAAGATGAGATTGTAGTGACTACCCCACATAGGAACTAATCTTATTGGTTCATACTCCACTTTGAGTTGAGGTGACAACCCATTGGGCTTTACCACCAGACACAAAATACCGCATTTGACTATCATTTAATACTCCACTTGATTTTGATCCGTAACATTATTGCAACACATTAAAGTACCTTCTAAAATACCATAAAAAATGCATTAATCATAGCTTACTTCTTCCCCCTACCTCCCTCTCCTCTACCAAGGTTAATTAATGGAAAATGCCTATTCTTCTACTCAAGGTTATTTAATGGCACAAGCCTATTTCGTACCCAAACTGTGCAATTCCTCCTACCTTCCCTTCTTCTACTCAAGTATATCGAATTGCACAAGCCTCATTCGTATGAGTAGACAGAGAAGACGCAATTCATCTGATATCATGTTTAATGGTCAATGGATGCAACTTCACAATTTTATTGCCAGAAATATTAGGAGAGATTTTTGCTTAGAAAAGAAAAAGAATGGACATCCTAAATATGATTCCTTGTGCAAATGCATGTGTCTTAAATTTTTCATATCATGAAGCAGCATAGCATCTGTTTACAGTTTGTTTCTTGTTTATAACTTGTGAGCTTAATATGCTTGATCAAGTAATTTTATCAACAAACAATACAGTTTATATGATGCAAGCAATAATTGACCAACTCCATTAAAATACCTTTAACCAAATGTTTTGCACGTCACTTGAACCATTAACACTGTCAATTGTGTTTCTCAGTTCACGAGGCGATATCTATGATCGTCACAAGAAGAGGACAAACACTAGCAAGTCGCAGTCATAGACAAAAAGTTTTTCCAACAGTTAAAAGAGAACCTAACTTCATTGTCTAGTCAACTAGTTTCATTAGAGGGACCCTAAACTTTAGCCTCAATACCCATGATTATGGGGATACTTTTGTAATACACAAAGTGCAAAAGACCTAACATATGGAGCATACTGATATGAGTTTTTGCTTTTAGTAGCCTTAATCCCTCATTTCTTATTCATCAGCAAGGTAAAGGACTATTCAGCTTGAGGCATGTCCACTCTTAACAACATCTGCCCTCAAGACTATTCTTGATCGTCTAAATAAGAAACTAATATTCAGTTTGGCAAAAATCATTTTAAGCGTCATAAAGAAGGAAATATAATTTAGGCATACCCTGTACAAGACTACAGATAAATAATAACATAAAGTACACATGTTTTAACATAACTTGTAATATTCCAGAAAGGCCAAGATATAGAGGCTTAAAGGGAAGAAAATTAAGTCTATCAAGTACCTATTTCCTCAACTAGAAACTAGAATCACAAGGATAATAGGTTATTATAACATGTCTAACACTTGTTTTTATTTGCAATTTCTTTGAGAAAATACTGGCATATAAATCAAATATATGTGCAGATGATTTAAGGATTTATAACATTAATAACATTAATAGCAAGTATACATATTGAATGTAGTCAATCCTCAAAGAACAATACATAACTTAGGCAAGTAAAACTAAAGATGGTATACGTGAACCCAAAGTAGTTTTGTGGATAAAATATTGGGCCTTGTAGCATGCAATAACATCTTAACAGCTAAACCATGTCGAAAGAGAATATCATTCATTTAATACAGCTGCAATAGGGTCTGCCTTATATCTAGAGTAAAATCTTTTAGAATTTGTGCATGTACCATCTCCACATCCTCTCCTCATTGCTCTCGTCAAAAGGAATCTTTCCCACCTCTCAAGAGATAATGTACCCAATCAAATCATCTCTTTTGTAATATGACATGTAACATGAAATCTGAATACCATCTTCATAAAATTAGATGAGAAGTCATTATCATAGTCAAGCACAAAACTAGCATTACCTAAAGAGTAAAGGCTGTCTGGAGCAGGGATCAAGAAATAATCAAAGCATCTCATGCAAGTATAAATTGTCATTCTTGCTCATGCCCACAACAGAACATACTGAGCGCCTCAAAATCTCACTCATACGTACGAATATTTCCCCACAACCTACAATGAACAATACCTAAACATTGCCTAAAGATCAAGCCAAATCAACCCCGCATGCATGATATAGCAAAATAGGATTGCTAAGTATCCCAAAAGTGTATATTGACCCGTGTCAAACACTTGAGGAGCACAATGGCTGACAGCTAACAAATTACTAATGCTTGGGTGGCCTGGGAAATGAGTTTCACACGTATCCATCAATTCAAAGCCAAAGTTATAACTTTTTGGGTAGCCTAGCATCACTTTTGGTAATATAACATCAAAGCTAGGTCAGAAGTTAAAGAAGCAGCATTTTTCATGCATAAGCGGAATCTAAATTATCCAAAAACAGTAAAAGATCAAAACTATACCCAGTAGCATCAGTAACATCCCTAGAAATCTTCATCTTCTTAGTAGTCCCCTTATACAAATCCTCCAAACTGCAAGGCAAATTTCTCTCTATAGCTGCACCTTTTCTCGGAATACTATTCGACGACCCCTCCCCACCAGCACCACCACCTCGAAACTGAGAAAATAAATCCTCCCCAAACATACTCCTGTGAAAAGGTGAGGGACCTCCACGTCCACCTCCCATGTCTCCCATCCCTCCAAACGGACTCGAAAACCCGAAGAACTCAGAGAATATATCATCCGCATTGCGCGGATTGAACCTGAACGTCGTTGAACCACCGTCCATCCCGCCGGAATATCCACCACCGGCACCCGGAGGTGGTATCTGCCCTTTCAATCCTTCCTCACCGTACTGATCATACACAGCTCTCTTCTGCGGATCACTCAAAACCTAATACCCAAAATTCACAAAATCAAAATCAATTAACCCAACCCAAAAAACAAAAATTGAATTAAGGCAATAATTGAACGAATAGTTGTAAATACATCGTAGGCTTCCGAGATAGTTTTGAATTTGGCTTCGGCGTCTTTCTTGTTGTTAGGGTTTTTATCAGGATGCCATTTCATGGCGAGCTTGCGATAGGCTTTCTTCAAGTCATCGTCACTGGCGCTGCGATCAACTTGAAGAACCTTGTAGTAGTCGACGCCCATGTCCGCCTTGCGCTTCCTCTGACCGCCTCTCTCCACCGTAAAATCTGTGATTTTGGTTCTGCCGGTGTGTGTGTGTGTGTGCTGTGGCCGGAGGTTTTCGATTTGGGGATGACGAGGTCACGAGCAGACTTGTCCCAGAGAATAGATTAGCTTAGAGTTAAGGACTTCAATTGGGCCTATTTGATATGGGCCTAAAATTTAATGATTTTTTCCGCCAAAAAAATTCCTTCAAAAATTGTCTCTTTTTTTCAAATTTTCTTTTATAGTTTATTATATTTTGCAAGGCTAAAAATTTGAAAATGAATTGTAAGAATAGTGTGATTTTAGATTAAATCAATCTTTAAACTCAAAATAATTATTAATTTTACGACTTAGTATATAGTGAGATGATTGGTCGAATATTTCCCAAGGTAATAAATTCATGGGAGATGTCTGTGGTCCGGTCCGTTTGATGCGTGGCACACGGGTTGAGTGTGGTGATGGCCAAATGGGCTGGCCCGTCCCGGCCCGATTCATGCGGACCAACCCGCGGACGGGACGGGTTGAAGCCCGTCAGCCCGTCTAATGAAACGGGCCTAAACCCGTTCCGACCAGTCCCAGCAGGCCAAACGGGTTTTTTTTTAAAGAAAAAATAAAAAATATGAAAAAATATGAAAAATATAAAAAGTAATTTAGTATTTAATAAGCTATTTTTTAAATATAAAATCACTTAGACCAAATACAATGGGCTGTTGAAAAAAAAAAATCAACAGTTGAAAGGCTTCCAATGGCAAGTTGAAAAAAAAATTCAAACAGTTGAAAATTTTCATTTTGATGAAAAAATTCAACAAGTATTGAAAAAAAATTCAGGCCCCGTTTTGCCACGTGTCGCTCTCCCATTGGGTCGGAAAAGGCGCGTGTATCCCACCTCCGGAAGAGGCGCGTTGATGGGCTGAAGTTTTGCCTTTATTTTTCTTTTTTTCCTAGTGCGCCACTTGTCACTCTCTGATTGAACACTGAAATTTTTTTCGGTTTAAATCCTCCGAATTTTTCAACGGCAATTATCTTATATCAAAAAAAAAAAATTTTACACCAAAATTCAAAATTTTTTTTATCTACAAATAGAGTCTTGTTTCATTTGATTTGGACACAGAAAAAATACTATTTTTTTAATATAAATTAATTATATTGAAAAATAAAGAATATAAAATAAAATAATTATGAAGTATTTTTTAATCATAAAAATAAAGAATATAAAATAAAATAAAAGTGGTGGGTATAGGATAATGAGTTGAAAGGGTGTTGAAAAAATATGGGTGTTGAAACAATTGTAGGGATTAAAAGTTGAATGGGGTGTTGAATAATTAGTTGGAGGAGAGAGAAGCTGATGTTTCAAATTTAAAGGATGTTGAAAAAATGAGGGTGTTGAAACGACTGTAGATGGTCTTAGACATACGAAAATTAGTTGTTTTATATATAAAAAAAGATAGAAAAAAACTAAACAAATGAAAGTATATAAAAGAAAAGAGGGACGAACTACCCTTTATTTTTATTTTATTTTTTATTTTTTTATTCATTAGGAAATAAAAATTTTAGACTTTTTTTATCACTGATATTTTTTACAAATAGGTATATAAAAAAAAGATTAAAAAAAAAAACTAAACAAATGAAAGTATATAAAATAAAAGGATTTTTACCAATAAGCCCCTACTAGAAGGTGAAATTTATAAAAAAAAAAACACCACATTTCATATTCTACCTTGGGGTCCATAAATTGAAATCTATTTTACCAATAAACCCCGGCTCCTTTTGAAATATTTCATAATACAAAACTGCCCTCCCTCGTAATTACGTTTCTCTCTCTTATCGCAATTCCGATCTTCTCTATCCCGCAATTCCGATCTGCAATTTCTTATTTCCGATCTCTCTTTCTCTTTCAGGCACCACGACGATGGGTGCCTACAGAGCCGATGACGATTACAATTACTAGTTCAATCGAGAATGGAGTTGAAGAAGGCGACGCAATCGTCAACTATGAGGTCAACTTTGGGGACGAAGGCTTTAAGGCCTTGAGATTGACCATGGCCTTCGTGGTCTAGGACGAAGGCTTTTAGGGCTTGAGAATGAAATACGGTTCGAATTTGGGAGCGAATTGCGACCGAATTGTTGTCTCTCCCGTTTCTCTCCTCGTCGTCTCTTCTCGTCGTCGCAGGATCCTCTAAGGTACTCCATTTTCTGCATCTAATTTCTTGTTAATCAGGTCGTTTGAATGATGCCCGCCAAGTGTTTGATAAATTACCTCAAAGAGATGAGGTCTTGTGCAATAGGTTGCTAAGATGTCTTTTCCCTTATCTGCCTATTCTTGGTATTCAAACTGACTGAAATGAAGCTTCATTTTTTGTTTTTTTTCATATTGTAGCTCTTTGTTTGTTATGAGTATAGTGCGCAAGGGCGGCCAAGGTTTGGAGTTAGCTTGGGATTGTTTGTGGACTGCCTTAACACATTTTCTATTCCTGCTCGTTCAAGCGTAATTGAGTTCCGGTATCCAGGGCCTGATATGCAACTTCTTCTCAAGTATGTATTCATTTCCTCATGTTTCTTGATTTCAGGGAGTAATGATTTAGTTCCGAGCGATCATGGAGATTAATTGAGCACACATATTGGTTACTTATTGTGCACTTGCCCCTTATATGATAAATAATTGCACTGCATTGCACTGAGTCATTTGCCTTTTGTTTTAGTTAAAAATTTTCTGCACATTCATATCCCAGGAAGGGACTTTGTTTGGGGAAACAATTTTGAAAGACTGTACATACTAGTTTTATATATTATAGCCTCCACTCCTCCAAAAGGATCATATAAGTCTCTCCATATTCAAATAAACATGGTCCAAATTCTATAAATAAATTGTTGGATATCATTTGGATTGGTTATAATTCCTCCAAAATCATCTATAATTTTTTTGTCTCTCCAAAATCGTCTATAGATTACTGCCTGACAGTTCTACCTTGGGCAGGAGAAAGGACACTTGATGTATTTTTGATTCATGGGCGAGATTACTGTGAAACCGTTTGTAATCTCTGGCCTAATTCATAGAGTGAAGACAGCTAGCATGAATTAGCTAACGTCAATTCGAACTTGTTTCTTAATCATCCACAGATTTGGGACATCAACATAAGCGATGATGAAATATCTGGTCTGGTGATTAGCACACACTGATTTAATTTGGTTAACCTCACATTTACTTCATCCGTCCCAGAAAAGTAGTCCCATTTGACAAGTCATATTTTTTATGGATCTAAGTTTAGATACTTATACCTTCATAAAATTGTACCAACATTACTTTCTTTTAAAAATGGGACCATATTTTGGGACAAACTCATGAGGAATCAATTTATTTGTTATTTATTAGGGTTCTTCCAAGGGCGGGGTTCGAATTTATTTGATATAAGTCCCTCATTTGGACAATGAACCTTTTATTCAAGCATATTTTCAATAGTTTTCTTAGTTATTTGATTTTTCCTACACGCAGTTGAAATTCAAGAAGCATGGATAAGTGATGGCCATAGCTAAAGGAAGAACTGTTTGGCAAAGAACAACTAATCGTTGTTTTGTCCAAGAAGATGCCAAAAGAGCTAGCTTGCTGCCCATAACTTCTTCATCATCAAAACCAGTGGATGCACCACCAACCAGCCCAGAAGATGGAAAAGACAACAGTAAGGTCGATTTCTCAGTTATTGTGAATAACTGTGTGATAGATTTCACTGTTTTTATGTCATTATTTTATAGAATAATACTAAGGTCTATTTCACAGTTGTTGGTTGTGATGTGAATAACTGTGAAATGTTTTTCACACTTCTAAAACTGTGAGGTCAGTTTCACAGTTATTTATTATGAATGTGAAATTGTTTGGTTTTTGACCTTTCTAAACTGAGAACTGTGAGGTCAATTTCACAGTTAATTTGGTACTTAGTATGTTTGGTTTACCCGTTATTTATTAGTTGTTGATGATTGTTTGTGCACAACTGTGAGATCAATTTCTCAGTTATGATTGTTGAGGTCGATTTCTCAGTTATTGTGCACAACTGTGTGATAGATTTCATTATTTTTATGTCATTCTTTTATAGAACAATTTATCGGTTTATTTCACAGTTGTTGGTTGTGATGTGAATAACTGTGAAATATTTTTCACACTTCTAAAATCGTGAGGTCAGTTTCACAGTTATTTATTATGAATTTGAAATGGTTTGATTTTTGACCTTTCTAAATTGAGAACTGTGAGGTCAATTTCACAGTTAATTTGGTACTTAGTATGTTTGGTTTACCTGTTATTTATCAGTTGTTGATGATTGTTTGTGCACAACTGTGAGGTCAATTTCTCAGTTATTGTGCATAACTGTGTGATAGATTTTACTGTTTTTATGTCATTCTTTTATAGAACAATAGTGAGGTCTATTTCACAGATGTTGGTTGTGATGTGAATAACTGTGAAATATTTTTCACACTTCTAAAACTGTGAGGTCAGTTTCACAGTTATTTATTATGAATGTGAAATGGTTTGATTTTTGACCTTTCTATAAACTTAGAACTGTGAGGTCAATTTCACAGTTAATTTAGTACTTAGTATGTTTGGTTTACCCGTTATTTATTAGTTGTTGATGATTGTTTGTGCACAACTGTGAGGTCAATTTCTCAGTTATGATTGTTGAGGTCGATTTCTCAGTTATTGTGCATAAATGTGTGATAGATTTCTTTGATTTTATGTCATTCTTTTATAGAATAATAGTGAGATCTATTTTACAGTTGTTGAAAAATAATTTTATTTTATTTATAAAATTTGGAATATATGATGAGTAAACTTGTTTGATTCGTCTTGGCGATGTGATTAAAACAGTTATTTCAGATAATTTTTTCGACTTTTAAATTTTGAGATATTGCATTTTACAAATTTAGGAGAAAAAAAGGAAGAGAGAGAGAAAGGGAGAGAGAAAGAAAGGTGTAAGGCAATCTGGCCACACGCGTCACGCGAGAGCGAGAGAGGAGTTTGAGGGGCAATTTGATTCAGAAAAAATTGAGGGACTTTTTAGCTGTTTTGATAATGTTAGCCCTTAAAGGTAGTTTTTATTTGGCTGGGGGACTAATTGGTCAAAGTCTCTAAAATAAAAGAGGGACGGACTACCCTTTATTTATTTTTATTTTTTATTAATTTTTTATTGACTATGAAATAATATTTTAGACTTTTTTTATTACTGATATTTTTTTCAAAAAGGTATATAAAAAAATAGAAAAAACTAAACAATTTAAAGCATATAAAAGAAAAGAGGGACATACTATCCTTTATTTATTTTATTTTTTAATAATTTTTATTGACTAGAAAATAATATTTTAGACTTTTTTTATTACTGATATTTTTTTTCAAAACGGTATATAAAAAAGATAGAAAAAAATCAAAAAAATTAAAGTATATAAAAGAAAAGAGGGACGGCCTATCCTTTATTCTTTTGTTTTTTATTAATTGTTTATTGATTAGGAAATAATATTTTAGACTTTTTTTATTACTTATATTTTTTACAAATAGGTATATAAAAAAGATTAAAAAAAAAACTAAACAAATGAAAATATATAAAATAAAAGAGGAACGGACTACCCTTTATTTATTTTTATTTTTTATTAATTTTTATTGACTAGGAAATAATATTTTAGACTTTTTTATTACTGATTTTTTTTTTACAAATAGGTATATAAAAGAAGATAGAAGAAAATTAAACAATTTAAAGTATATAAAAGAAAATAGGGATGGACTATCCTTTATTTATTTTTATTTTTTATTGACTAGGAATAATATTGTAGACTATTTTTATTTATTTTTTATTAATTTATACAAACAGGTCCGTTGGACCTCATTGCAACATGCCAGACAGGCCACGAATCAAACGGATCTTCTGATCTGCGGGCCAAAGATTGGTCAGTGCAGACCTCCTTGGTTCAGGCTCGTCCCGTATACGAAGCGGGTCAAGAGGATAACGGCCCAAGGGCTTGAGGGCTTGGCTAAGCCTAGTAGGCTTCGGGTTTTAAGCGGACCTGTTGACCATAATGGTCTAGTATGGTACGTGTATTTTTTTTCTCAAATAATTTCATTTTAAAAATTTAATTCCCAAAATAACCCATATTTGAAACTAGTTGACGGTGTAGCGATTTTATAAAATTTTCGGTTAAAATCGCTACACGATGTAGCGAATTTAAATTTACTCAATTTTATTTTAATTTATGCTATTAAAAAAAAACTAAAATTTGAAATCGCTATACAGTGTAGCGATTTCAAATTGACAATAAAAGGTCAAAGTAAGTAAGTTTGTACTTCTTCTCCTCCGTCACACTTTAAATTACAAAATAATAATAAAAAAATTATGTATTAATAAAGAAAACTAAATAGAAATATTATTTTTTTCATTTGAAATAAATACTTTAAAAAATATACTTCTATAAAAAAATTATAATCTTCATTTCAAAAATAAATTTTAATTTCGACTCAAAATGAATAACCAAAAAATAATACTATATTTTTTGTCCAAAAAATAAACATTACTTTCTTCATCCCAATGAATATTTTAAGAAATAATACTGCTTCATTTGCCTCAAAAAATAATATTTGTAATGTTAGTGCCTTCATTTCAATATATGACATTAATTTTTTAAACAAATGAAGTAATATTTTATAAAATATTCACTGGGACGAAGATAGTAATTTATTTTTTTAGACGATATAGTAAAATGAATATTACTTTCATCCCAAAATTAATACTACTTTCTATATCAAAAAAAATTGCTTTCTTTGTCTCGATGAACATTTTAAAAAAGAATACTACTTTACTTGTCTCAAAAATTAATATTCATTTTCTGAGACAAAGAGGCTAACATTATAAACATTAATTTTTACAAAAGAATACTACATCGTCTAAAAAAATAAATTACTATCTTCATACCAATGAAAATTTTATAAAATATTACTTCATTTGTTTAAAAAATTAATGTTATATATTGAAACGACAGCACTAACATTATAAATATTAATTTTTGAGACAAATGAAGCAGTATTATTTTTTAAAATATTCATTGGGATGAAGAAAGTAATGTTCATTTTTTTGGACAAAAAAATCTATTATAATTTTTTGGTTATTCATTTTGAGTCGAAAGTAATATTTATTTTTGAAACGAAGATTATAATTTTTTTATTGAAGTATATTTTTTAAAATATTTATTTGAAATGAAAAAAATGAAATTTTTATTTAGTTTTCTTTATTAATACATAATTTTTGTATTATTATTTTGTAATTTAAAGTGAGACGGAGGAGGAGAAAAGTACAAACTTACTTACTTTGACTTTGACCTTTTATTGTCAATTTGAAATCGCTACACTGTAGCGATTTCAAATTTTGGTTTTTTTTAATAGCATAAATTAAAATAAAATTGAGCAAATTTAAATTCGCTACACCGTATAGCGATTTTAACCGAAAAAATTATAAAATCGCTATACCGTATAGCGAGTTCCAAAAAGTTAGTCATTTTGGTAAATAGTTTCAAATTTGAGTTATTTTGAGATTTAGATTTTAAAAATGGAATTATTTGAAAAAATAATCCTGGTGGTACGTGCTTTATTTTTTGTTTTGTTTTTTTTTTTCAAATTTTAAAAATTTATTGTAAATGACGAAAATACTTGGATTTTTTTCCAAAATATAGCATTTTAAAAATTTATATACCTAAATAACATTATAAAAATCTTTAGTACTAAAATAGCACTTTGACCATTGATTCCGGAATTGGTAATTCCGGAATAATGTAATCCGGAATTATCAATTTCGAAATTACTTTTTTTTTTCAAAACTGAATTTAACAAAATAATATTTCTGTAAATAGAGAGCGATTGCGCCTATAGGTGGGAGCGATCGCGCCTAATGTAATCCGGCGTTACCAATTTCGAAATTCCTTTTTTTTTAACTGAATTAAGAAAATAATTTTTTCTATAAAAAATAGAGGTCGATAGCGCGATAATTATGGGCGATCACGCCCAAAGACGTATTTCAAATTCGGAAATGCGAATTTCGAATTCATTTAAATTGAATTCTGAAATTAACATTTCCGGATTCAAATATTGAAGAGAGAGAAAAAGTTGTTTGTGTTTTTCAGATTTGATTTGAAGGAGGGAGAGTTTGTTTGCTTGTTTGCCTGAGAGAGAGAAAGAAAGAAAGAGAGAAAGAAAAAAGGAGAAGGAGAAGGAAAAAGAGAAAGAATTTGAAGGGGAAATTTGTTGAGAGGAAGATAGGAAATTTTTTGAGATAAAGAGTTTGAAAGGTTAGTTTTATTTCTTCTTTTTATTTGTTTTTAGTTCTTAATTTTAGCTATATAAATTTTCCTAAGAGTTTATTTGTGCATTTTTATATAATTTGTTGTTAAAACTATTATGATTTATGTACCTAATTGTTGATTGTCAATGAATTAAACAATTGTAATTCAATTTTTGCCTAGCTAGGATTTTCTTAAGTTAGGTTTAAAATCAAGTGCTTGTTAAAATTACTTTGACAAACTTGTTGCAATTTTTCTACTTAATTATTAATTTTTAAGTGTTAAATTTAAAATTTGAGCTTAAATGTAACAAAACCTTAAGTCCCATTTAAATTTAATTACTATTAAATTTTTGTGTTTTAGATGAATCAACATGAACAATAACCCTTTATTGTTCCTGGGCCAATCGATCCACATGTATTGAATTCCTCGTGGAGACACATAGATCTAATTATATTTGGGATGGACAACAGCTTAACCAATTTAAGACCTAGGCGTGGTACGTAACTTCCAAACAGAGTTGATTGGAGGATAGAAACTAAGCTTATAAATGCCGGATTTTATGGAGTGTATTTATTAGGTCATTTACAATATGATTGGCACTTGATTGAGGCTGATTGACGAGAGATGGCGTCCGCAGACCCACACTCCTTTCTCAACTTACATGTAGGGGAGATGACCATCACCTTTAGAGGATATTTCCAGGTACTGTTGCAAGTGGTCTTCCCGTAGACCCGGATACTGGTCTGTGACTAGCTTGTAAACTAAGTAGGAGAAAGGGGGAATGAGTCGAGATTGAGTTTCGAGGAGTTATTCGGGGGGTTACAATCATCTCCTCGTAGACATCAAAAAAGGTGGAATGGTGCTCTATTGAGATGGGTTCTAGATCACTTCCTCTTTTTCGATCGCCTTCCCACATAATGCATCTCGAGTATATGATTGAGACACAAATACTCGAGCCTATATATTTTTCCTCGTTATTTGGGTCATACATTATGCCCGACTCGTTCTGATAACTCTAGTGAAGTTGCCGATGTACCTCCTCTCTACTTCTTAGGAAAATACAATAATATTTAAGGAAGAGCATAGCAGTGGTAGTACAAATAATAATCTTCTCAGATAAAGAGAGGACGCGTAGCATCTCAAAGACGATTCGAAAAGCGGCGCGTGGCTTCTCAACTACCGTATTGCATGTCAATTATATTTTGATTACATTATGCTTCAAGGACTTATTCTGCATTCAGACGTAATGATAATTTTTTTATAGCTTTGGAGATGCAGGTATAGCCTGTCATGTGTACATAACCTAGGAGACATACATAAATAACACTTAATGGGACATTACCAGCCAATGGGTTGCAGTGTATATTTCAATTACTTCATTTTGTAAATGAGTTGCTTCAGATTTTATCACTTTTTTACTCATTATTTTTTATGTCAATTGTTTCCATATGTGAAAGGAAGGGTCCATTTGCCGTATACTTCTATGGATCGCCATAACCTCG